>PVKS010011591.1:0-56298 GCA_004027875.1 Aplodontia rufa | reverse complement strand
TCATCCAGTGAGGGGCATCTAGGTTGGTTCCATAATTTAGCTATTGTAAATTGAGCTGCTATGAACATAGATTTTGCTGTGTCGCTGTAATGTGCTGATTCTAACGCCTCTTGGAAAATATCCAGAAAAGGGATAGCTCGGTCATGTGGTGGATCCAATCCTAATTTTTTGAGGAGTCTCCACACTGCTTTCCAGAGCAGCTGGACCAGTCTGCCATTCCACCAACAGCTTGCTAGTGTTCCTATCTCCCCACAACCCCTCCAGCATTTGTTATTATTTGTATTCTTCATTTTTGCCAGTCTGACTGGAATGAGGTGAAATCTTAAGGTAATTTTGATTCACATTTTTCTGATTACCAGTGATTTAGAACACTGTCTCATGTATTCATTGGCTTGCTCAATATCTCTGTTGAGAAGTTTCTGTTTAGCTCTCTGGCCCATTTATTGATTGGATGTTTGTGTTTTTGTTATTGATATTTTTTACTTCTTTATAAATTTTGGATATTAGTCTCCTGTCAGAGGGATCACAGGCCATGATTCTCTCCCACTCTGTAGTTTGTCTCTTGACTGTTTTGACTATTTTCTTGGCTTTACAGAAACTTTTTTAGTTTAATGGCATCCCACACATTGCTTTTTGAACTATTATTCTTTCACTTTAGGAGTCTTGTTGAGGAAGTTGTTGCCAACTCCCATATGCTGGATAGTTGGTTCTAATTTTTCTTCTAACAGTTTTATGGTAGCTGGTTTAATTCCTAATTCCTTGATCCATATTGATTTGATTTTTGTTCAAGGTGAGAGATAAGGATCTAATTTCAATTTTCTGCAAGTGACTGTCCAGTTTATTCAACACCATTTTTTGAAGAGGCTGCTCTCCTGCATGTTATATTTTGATCCCCTTTGTCAAAGATCAGATGTTTAAAGATTTGTGGGTTTGTCTCAGAGACTTCTATTCTATTCCATTGGTCTTCATTCCTATTATGATACCAGCACCATGAGGTTTTTAGTACTGCAGCTCTATAGTACAATTAGATCTGGTATTGCAAAACTACTTGTTTCATCTTTCTTGCTTAGTAATGTTTTGGATATTCTGGATTTCTTGTTGTTCCATATGAATTTGAGAATTGCTTTTTCTATATCTGCAAAGAATAACATTGGAATCTTGATGGGGATTGTATTGAATCTGTACAGCACTTTCAGCAGAATGACAATTTTAATTATATTAATTCTGCATAACCAAGAGCTCAGAACATCTTTGCACCTTCTTAGGTCTTCTGCAATTTTTATTTTCAGTATTTGATAATTTTCCTTGTAGAGGTCTTTTACTTCTCTTGTTAGATTAATTATCAAGTATTTTATTCTTTTAGAGGATATTGTGATTGGGACCAATTTCCTAATTTCTTCTTCTGCCCTAAAATTGTTGGCATACAGGAAAGCTATTGATTTATGGGTGTTGATCTTGTAGTCTGCTACTTTGCCAAATCTGTTTATTAGCTCTAGCAGTTTTCTGGTGGAGTTTTTTGTGTTTTTTTTTTGTTTGTTTGTTTGTTTTTGATCTTCCAGCTATAGGATCATGTCATCAGCAAAAAGCTATAGTTTGATTCCTCCCTTCCTATTTTTATCTCTTTTATTTCCTCATCTTACCTGATTGCTCCAGCCAGGGACTCGAGAACTATATTAAATAAAAGTGGTGAAAGTGGGCAGCCTTATCTTGTTCCCGAGTTCAGTGGAAATGCTTTCAACCTTTCTCCATTTAGTATTATACTAGCTGAGGGTTTGGTATATATGGCCTTTACAAAGTTAAGATAAGTTCTTTGATCCCTATTTTCTCTAGAGTTTTGAGCATAAGTGGGTGCTGAATTTTATTGAGGGCCTTTTCTCCATCTATTGAGATGATCATATGGTTTTTGTCCTTAATTCTGTTTAAGCAATGAATCATATTTGTTGATTTGCACATGTTGAACCAGTCTTGCATACCTGGAATGAAGCCCACTTGATCATGATGAATTATTTTCTTGATGTGTTTTTCAACGTGGTTTGCAAGAACCTTATTAAGGATTTTTGTATCAGTATTCATGAGGGATATTGGTCTGTAGTTTTCTTTTTTCGATGTGTCTTTGTTAGGTTTTGGTATCAAAGTTAGTTATAGTTGCCTCATAAAAAGTATTTGGGAGAGTTCCCTCTTTTTCAATTTCTTGGAATAGCTTCATAAGGAGAAATATTAGCTCTTCTTCAAAGGTGTGGTAAAACTCCACAGAGAATTCATCAGGTCCTGGGTTTTTCTTCTTTGGAAGACTTTCAATTGCTGAATGGATATCAGTGCCTGTTATTGGGGTATCTAGAATTTCAATTTCATCCTGTGTCAATTTGGGGATGTTATATATGTCTAGAAATTTGTCTATGTCATCTAGATTATCTGATTTAGAGGAGTATAGTTTTTCAAAACATGTTCTGATAATCTGTTTGATTTCAAAGAAGTCGGTGGTGATCACTCCCTTTTTGTTGGTGATTTTGTTGATTTGCTTTGATTTTGTCCTTCTTTTACTTAGATTAGCTAGGGATCTGTCAATTTTATTTATTTTTTCAAAGAACCAGCTTTTGTTTCATCCATTATTATTTTTTTTGTTCTCAATTTCACTAATTTCAGCTTTGATCTTAATTATTTCTTGTCTTCTGCTGGCTTTGGGATTAGATTGTTCTTCCTTTTATAGAGATTTGAGTTGGAGCATAAGCTTATTTGTTAGGGATCGCTCCTGATTCTTAATGTGGACACTCAGTGCAATAAATTTTTCCCTTAAGAATGCTTTCATGCTATCCCAGAAGTTTCAAAATGTTGTGTCTTCATTTTCATTCTCTTCTAAAAATTCATTACTTACTGTTCTCATGACTTCTCAGATCCTTTCATCATGGTTTTTGCTATTAATTATTAGGGTCACGGCATCATGGTCTGATAGGATACAGAGAATAATGTCTACTATTTTATATTTGCTGAGACTTCCTTTGTGAACTAGCATGTGATCTATTTTGGAGAAGGATCCATGTATCCATGCACTGCTGAGAAGAAGGTATACTCTGCCAATTTGAAGTGGAGTATTCTGTAGATGTCTGTTAAGTCTGTTTAATTTATGGTGTAGTTTAGACTGGAGATCTCTTTATTGTTTCATTACTTTGATGATCTGTCTATTGATGATAGAGGAGTGTTAAAGTCTCACAGTACTATTATATTAAGGTCCACAAGTGGTTTTAGATCTTGGAGTAATTTTTCCACACATTTGGGCGCATTGGTGTTTGGAGAGTATATATTTACTATGGTTATTTATTCCTGTTGCATTGTTCCCTCTACTAGGAAGTAGTGGCCTTCTTTATCTCTTTTGATTAACTTATGTTTGAAATTACTTTATCAGATGTAAGAGTTGCAATTACAGCTTGCTTTCTTGGGCCATATGGCTGGTAGATTTTTTTCCATCCTTTCACCTTTAATCTTTGGATGTCATTGGCTGTAAGGTGGGTTTCCTGTAAGCAGCATATTGTTGGATTTTGCTTTTTGATCCAATCTGCTAGTCTGTGTCTTTTGATTGGTATGTTGAGACCATTCATATTCAGTGTTAGAATAGTTGTGTGGTTGTGGTTCATATTCATTGTGTTTTATTAGTAAGTTCTGTGCTGTCTTAATTGTCTAGTGACAGCATGTACCTTTGCTGAATTTCCTTTGTTTGTGGGTTTTGAGGAATATTAGCATGTTCTTTTATCTGGAGTTGATCTTTGAGGATTTTTTGTAATGCTGGATTTCTGTTCATGCATGCTTCAAGTTTGTTCTTATCATGAAAAGTTCTTATTTCCCCCCTCAAATTTAAAGCTGAGTTTTGCTGGGTGTAGTATTCTTGGCGCATGTTGTGTTCTTTGAGGCATTGAAAGAGCTGCTTCCATAATCTTCTCACTTCCAAAGTCTGAAATGAAAAGTCAGATGTGATTCTGATTGGTTTACCTCTTGATGTGATTTGGCATTTCTCCCTTGCTGTTTTCAATATTCTTTCCTAGATTTTCCTTTTGTACATTTTGAATATGATGTGTCTTGTTGAGCTTCTTATTTGATTAGGCCTTTTGGGTGTCCTATAAGCTTCCTGGATGAACATCTCTAACTCTACTTTTATATAGGCAAAATTTTCTTTAGCAATTTCCTGGAGAATGTTTGGTATCCCACTCATTTGTGTTTCGATTGTTTCCTATTTCCCAATTACTCTTAGATTGTGTCTTCTCATTTCAGCTCAGATATTTTTAAAATTCTGTTTGTGTTCTGTGAGATGTTTTTTGATTTTTTTGTTTTGTTTTTTGTTTTTTGTTTTTGTTTGTTTGTTTGTTTGTTGGTCATCCATGCACTCTGGCTTGCTCAGCCTGTGCTCCTTGTTAGAAGTTCTTTCTTCAACAGCTGAGGTTCTGTTTTCTATAGAAGTTAGTCTATTATTAAATCCTTCCATGGTTCCTCTAATGTCATTGACTGCAGATTTTAGCTTATTATTTCCTTTTTGAGTATGTATATTTCTTTGATAATAGAGTTTTTCGTCTCTTCAATTTTCTCACTTAGTCCCTTCATTATATCTTCTTTTAGATCATTGTTCCTTTTAGAAATCAGATTATTGATAATATTTTCAAGGTTTTCATCTCAAACCCTATCTATGGCACCCTTTTTAGGGGAGTTTTGGGATTGAGGTGAACCTCTCCTTGTTTGATTCTTCATTTTTGAAGAGTTTCATCTGGATATCTGAAATAAGATTTCGTGGGGGAGGGTAGGCAATTCTCCAGGTAGTTCTTTCTTGCAAGTCAAAGGGTCAGATCAGCCACCAACTCTTTGATGATCACCTTCGTCCAGATGCTGTTTCTGCCTGGCTCCTCATGTTGCTCTACCTTTTGGTTCCAGGCTCAAGTCTAGAAATCTGAACCTACCAGAATGTGGGGCATCAGGTAGGTGATGCTTCTCCAGGCAGGGAACCACCCTGATTGGTCTGAGCAGGGGCTGCACCAAATGGAGGTCCTACCAGTTATGTCCTGAGTGCCTTCCAGCAGTATTCAAACAGGCCCAACAGGCATACAGAGCATCAGATAGTTATGGTCTTCATGCCTATTTTGATACCAGTACCATGCTGTTTTTGTTACTACTGCACCTTAGTGTAATTTTAGATCTGGTATTCCAAAACCTCCTGTTTCCTCTTTCATGCTTAGTAATGTTTTGGCTATTCTGATTTTCTTCCTTTTGCTTTTTTGTTTTCTTTCTTTTTTTGTGTGTGTACGTGTGTAAATCACTTTTTAAAAAATTTGTTCAACATAGTCTTGCATATTGGGGGGAATCATTGTTACACATTCATGAGCACATGGATATTGACAAAGCAAGCCAAGGCTGATGCCAGTTCATAATCTCCCCACTTTGAATTCTCCCAGATCCCATGTTTCCCCTACTTTGCCCTCATGTTAGTTGGGCTTCTCAAGGAAGTTTTAGATTCCCCATTGAATTGATAAGCCCCTCACCCCCTCCCTCCAGTTGCCTTGATATCCCTCTAATCCCTCCCTCCCCTCTCTGCCACTCTCCCTTCACCCCCAGTGTCATAGTCATGATTCCCCCTGCTCACATAAAAATTCACCAATGTTGAGGTTATTATTAGCTTAGCAAACTTTCAATCTGTTTCCAATTGTATTCTAGCTTCCACATATGAGAGAAAACATTTGGCCCTTGATCTCTCAGTCTGGGATATTTCAGTCAGCATAATTTTTTCAATCTCCTTCCATTTGGCTGCAAATACCATGATATCATTTTCTCTATTAGCAGAATAGAACTCTGTTGCTTATATGTACAACAGTTTTTGATCCACTCGTCCAGTGAGGGTCATCTGGGTTGGTTCCATAGTTTAGCTATAGTAAATTGAGCTGCTATAAACATTGATGTCGCTGTATCTCTGTAGTATGCCAATTCTAGCTGTTTTGGGAAAATACTCAGGAGTAATATAGCTGGGTTATAAAGTGGTTCCAGCCTTAGTTTTTTGAGGAGTTTCCACACTGCTTTCCAGAGTAGACTGTACAAGCTTTGCAGTCCCACCAACAGTGTGATAGTGTTCCTTTCTTTCCACAACCCCTCCAGCATCTGTTATTGTTTGTATTCATCATTTTTGTCACTCTGACAGGAGTGAGGTGGAATCTCAGTGAAGTTTTGATTTGCATTTCTCTGATTGCTAATGCTGTAGAACATTTTCTCATATATTAATGGGCTTTTTGGACTTCCTCTTTTGAAAATTTTTACTTAGCTTCCTAGCCCATTTATTTATTGGATTATTTGTGGGTTTGGTGCTCAGGTTTTTTAGTTCTTTATATATTTTGGATATTAGTCCTCTGTCTGTGGTGTAGCAGGCAAAGATTTTCTCCTATTCTACAGGTTCTCTCTGGACACTCTTGACTAATCCTTTAGCTGTGCAGAAGCTTTTTAGTTTAACGTCATCCCACTCATCAATTCTTGGCTTTAATTCTTGCGCTATTGGGAATTTTGTTAAGGAAGGCAGTACCAACACGTATATCCTGAAGTGTTGATCCTATATTTTCTTCAAGCAATTGTATAGTTACTGGTTTAATTTCTAGATCCTTGAACCATTTTTATTTGATTCTTCTGCAGGATGGTTGGTAAGGATCTAATTTCAATTGCTGCACATGGCTGTCCAGTTTGTCCAGTACCATTTGTTTAACAGGCTGTTCTTCTTCCACACTATGCTTTTTCCCCCTTTGTCAAATATCAGATGGTTAAATATTTGAGGTCTTGTCTCAGTATCTTCTATTCTGTTTCATCGGTCTATTTCTGCTTTGATACCAATACCATGCAGCTTTTGTTACATTAGCCCTATAGTATAATTTCAGATCAGGAATTGTAGCACCACCTATTACCTCTTTCTTGTTTAGTAATATTTTGGCTATTCTGAAGCTTCTGTTATTCCACATGAATTTGAGAATTGCTTTTCCGATATCCATGAAGAATGTCATTGATATGTTGGTGGGGATTGCATTGAACCTATATAGGGCTTTTGGTAGAATGGCCATTTTAATTATATTGATTCTGTCTAAACAAGAACATGGAATGTTTTTCTATCTACTCAGGTCTTCTGCAATTTCTCTTTTTAATATTCAATAGTTTTTGTTGTAGAGATCCTTTATATCCTTTGTTTGATTAATGTCCAAGTATTTTTTTTGAGGATTGTGAATGTGACAGTCTTCCTAATTTCTTCCTCAGTGGAATTATTGCTGGAGTATAGGAAAGCTAATGATTTATGAGTAGTGATCTTATAACCAGCCACTTTGCCGAAATCATTTATAAATTTTAGGAGTCTTCTGGTCAAGCTTATTGCGTCTTCTATGTGTAGGATTATGTCATCAGCAAACAGAAGCAACTGTACTTCCTCTTTTCCTATTTGAATTCCTTTGATTTCCTTCTCTTTTCTCATAGCTCTGGAAATGATTTCAGGGACTACATTGAATAAGAGTGGTGAAAGTGGACATGCTTGTCTTGTTCCTGAATTCAGTGGAAATGTTTTCAGTCTTTCTCCATCAAGCATAATGTTGGCTATGGGTCTGTCATAAATGGCTCTTACAAAATTAAAGTATCTTCCTTTGATCCCTATCTTCTCCAGAGTTTTGAGAATAAATGATGTTAAATTTTAGCAAAGGCCTTTTCTGCATCAATTGAGATGGTTATATGATTTTTATTTTTAATTCTGCTTAAGTGGTGAATTGCATTTATTGATTTGTGTATGTTGAACCAGCCTTGCTTTCCTGGAATGAAGCATTATTGATCATGATGTATTATCTTATTGATGTATTTTTGAATCCAGATAGCTAGAATTTTATTAAGAATTTTAGTGTCGGGGCTGGAGCGGTGGCTCAGCGGTTTCAGCGCTTGCCTTGCAAGCATGAGGACCCGGGTTCAAACCCCAGCACCACGTACACAACTGAGTGTTGGAGCAACTAAGGCCATGTGAAAAACTAAATAAAGTTGTTTCACTCTTTCTCTCTCTCTCACTGTCCCTCTTTCTTAAAAAAAAAAAAAAAAAAAAAAAAAAGAATTTTAGTGTCTGTGTTCATCAGGGAAATTCGTCTGTAGTTTTCTTTTCTTGATGTGTTTTGTTGGGGTTTGGTGTCAGGGTTATATTTGCTACATAAAAAGTGTTTGGGAGGGTTCCAATCCTTTCAATTTGATGGAAAAGCTTATGAAGGATTGGCGTTAATTCTTCTGTAAAAGTCTGATAGAACTCTACTGAAAATCCATCAGGTCTTGGGCTTTTCTTTTTTTGGAAAGCCTTTGATTGCTGTTTTTATTTCACTGAGATTGGTTGGTTTAGAATTTCAATATTCTCTGGTGTTAATTTAGGAATGTCATATGTGGCAAAATTATTGTCCATTTCTTCCAGATTATCAAACTTGGATGAGTATATCTTTTCAAAATAAGTTCTGATAATCTTCTGGATTTAGGTTGAGTCACTGGTGATATCTCCATTTTCATCTTTGATTTTGTTGATTTACTTCACTTCATTCTTCCTTTTGGTGAGGTTGGCAAGTGTTCTATCAATCTTTCTTTTTTTTCTTTTCAAAAAACCAACTCTTTGTTTAGCTGATACTTCATATTGTTTTTCATTGTTGTTGTTTTTATTGTTTTTCTCAATTTCATTGATTTCAGCTCTGATCTTAGTTATTTCCTATCTTCTATTAGGTTTGAGATTGGATTGTTCCTCTTTTTATAGGAATTTAAGTTGGAGTAGAAGTCTATTTATTTGGGCTCATTCCTGATTTTTGATGAAGGCACCAGTGCTATAAATTTACCTCTTAAGAATGCTTTCATACTATCCCAGAGATTTTGATACGTCATTTCATCATTCCCATCCATTTCCAAGAATTTTTTGATTTCTGTTCTCATTACCTCTTTTATCCATCCTTCATTTAAGAGGGTATTATTCAATTTCCAAGCATTTCAGTAGTTTCTGTTGTTTATCTTGATGTTAACTGCTAAGATCATAGCATTATGGTTGGACAGGATATATGGGATTATATCAACTTTTTTGTAGTTGTTAGGATTAGCTCGGTGGACTAGGAAATGTGCTCTATTTTGGATAAGGATCCATGAGCTGCTGAGAAGAAGGTAAACTCAGCTGATTTAAGATGGAATATTCTGTAAATATGTGTAAGTCCAGTTGACTAATAGAGTTGTTTAGGTTAGGGGTATCTTTGTTGATTTTTTGCTTTGATGAGCTATCTATTGTTGATAATGGTGCATTAAAGTCCCCCAGTATTATTGTGTTGAGATCAATGAGAGATTTAATGTCCTTAATTACTTTTCCCATGTATTTGGGAAGGTTGTAATAGGCAGCATAAATGCTAACTATCATTATATCTACTTGATGAATTGTTCCTTTTACCATGATATAGTGACCTTCTTTGTACTTTCTGACTAATATTTTTGTCAAATCAATTTTGTTAAATATAAGGATCACAATGCCAGCCTGCTTTCTTGGGCCTAATAGACTTTTTGCCATCTTTAGACATTTTGTCTGTGTCTATTTTTGACTGTTAGGTGTATTTCCTGTAGGCAGCATATTGTTGGATTTGTTTTTTGATCCAGTAATCAAATCTGTGTCTTTTGAATGGGGCATTGAGTCCATTCACATTCAGAGTTAGAATAAATATTGGATTTTTGGTCCCTGGCATTGTGACTATTGCTGTGTTTTGTGCCATCTTGGATATCTTTTAGTGAGCTATGTGATTTTTGGCTTTCCTCTGTTTATGGGCTTTGAAGTTGCTTGCATGTTCCTGTGAGTGAAGTACATCCTTGAGAATTTTGTGTCAAGCAGGCTTTGTGTTCATGTACCTTGTTAACTTGGATTTATCATGGAAGTACTTAATTTCTCCATCACATTTAAAGCTGAATTTTTCAGGATATAGTATCTTTGACTAAAAATTTTTTTCTTTCAATATTTGAAAAATATCATTCCATGTTCTCCTGGCCTTTATTGTCTGATGAGAGAAATCCACAATAATCCTTATTGGTCTGAATGTGATTTGGTGTTTTTCTCTTGCTGCTTTTAGGATTCTTTCCTTAATTTCTCTGTTATTCAGTTTATATATAATGTGTCTTGGTGAGTTTCTCATTTGATTAGGTCTGTTTGGTGTCCTATAGGCATCTTAAGTTTGATTTTCTTAATCAATTCTAATATGGGGAAAATTCTCCTTGGCAATCTCACTTAGAAGATTCTTAGTGCCCCTTGTTTTTTTTTCAATGTTTCCTTCAATTCCAATTACTCTCCAATTATTTCTTCTCATCTCATCACATACTATATGGAAGTTCTGATCACCCTCAATAAGCTTCTTTTCTTGTCTATCCTCCTTGTACTCAATGTTGCTCAGCTTGTCTTCATTGTCTGATACTAGTTCCTCGAGAGTTGATGTTCTATTTTCTACTGATTTCACTTTGACATTAATATTTTCCAATGCGCTTCTTTTGATTGACAGTGTTTTTCAATTCTATGATCTCTGCTACATCTTTTTTCAGAATGTCTAGCTGTTTATAGATGTGGTCTTTCATCTCCTGAAATTGCTTTCTTTTCTATTTCCTTAAACCTTCTTTTAATTCTTTGATTGAATTACTAATGATATTGTTGACATATTTTTCTAGGTTTTCATCTAGAACTCTGACCATGGACTCCTTGGATGGCGAGCTGTGGGATTGAGGTAGAGGAGTGTTTCCCTTTTTCATCATTTTCAATTACAGGGAGTGTGGCTTAAGGTCCATCACTGAACAATTCTCTTGGAGGCTTTGTTGATGGGATTGAAGATTTATTTTTATCTATTTGCTTAGTTGGGCTGGGGTATAACTTGTGTAGCCCAGTTCAGTGGCTGGCTCCCCAGTCTGTGAATTATTGTGGATCTTTACATTTTCAATACCTCGGGGGATAGGAGATCAGGGATAAATGCAGTCAATGCATAAAAAGACATTGCCAACTGTAGATGTTTCAGTGTTGATTAGCATCTATAGGAGCAATCGGATTAGCTCCATGAGTTAATCAAACTCTCCATGAGAGTTCTCAGCCTATACTTGGTTAACAAGCAAACACCCATTTTCAAATATGGCATTCAAATTACCAGGACCTCTACAGGTGAGGAAAAAAAGGTCTAGAGAGCAAAGGGAATGAGATAGGAAGGTAACATGGAAGTTGTGAATTAGGAGATACAGCTGCAAGGTAGTGTAGATGATATAGACTATTCTGCTAAAAAGAAGGTAAGAAAAAAAGATAGAAATGGGATGAGAGTGGGGTAATGACTTTGAAGGAGGATTAGAAAGATCAGAATACAGTTTAGGAATTGAAAGAGTAAAGGGAAGAAGGGGGTAGTAGAGACTGGTGGAATTTTCAGCCCAAAGAGACTGAGCACTAGTCTGCAATATCGCAGATGGCCACAGATTGAACCCCAGCAATATGGACACAGCACAGATGGATAAAATAACACACAGCAGCATCAAAAAAATATACAAAACAACAAATAAAAAAAACATACACCTAGGAACACCAATTCCAAGAACAACAATAACAACAAAGGAGTTTTAAAGGTTATTAATTATTACTGTGGAGGTCAAAATATACAGTGGGAGTATGTGTTCATATGTGACTTCTAGGTGGAGTCACTTCCCAGTTGAATTTGTTGGAGGGATTGAATTTTGGTGATCTCAGCTGAGAGTCAGATTCCCAGGAGGCCTCCCAGTAATAATCTCCTGTAAAAGGTTTGCAAGCATTCACCTTACCTGCTCCCTGTGAGAACAGTCTTTAGGGCCACCCAGGCTGCATTCTGTCTGCCCAAACTCTTGTCCCACTTCAGATGGGGACTCAGGAGCCACTGGAAATCTTGTGGATCTTTGCGCAGCTGTAAGGAACTCTTGTTCCATGGAGAGTGAACTGAGGTCTAAACCTTAGGTCTGAACTGAACTGAGGTCTCCTGGGACCATTATCACCCCACTCTTGAGTGTCTTGAGGGGTCCCCACTTGCCCCAAGAGATAATGCGTGGGGCAGTCACAGCCCTAGAGAGGTGGAAGGGGCAAAGGGGAGGCAGCTAGACCTGCATCTGTGGAGGTCTCAAATGCAACCACAAGGGGTTGTGGAAGCCCAGTCCTACTTGGAGTGCCCAGATCCTATGGGACTGTTTATGTTCACAGAATTGAGGGTCTGAAAGTAGAGGCAAGCACTTGTCCCATGCTGCTCCTTCTGTTCATAGTTTCTGAGGCTGATGCTAGTCTCTGCCCAGCCTGAGAGGTCCAGACAGTATCTGCAGGACCTGCAACCGAGTCACCCCCAGCCTGTTTAGCAGGATCCTTATCACAGACTCTGTCTGCAAATGGGGATGTGGTAGCAGAAGGGAAGCCTCCAAATTCAAGTTGCTGAATAGTCAGGAGGGTTGGCCAGGTTTGCACAGCCCCCAGGGCAGACAGTCAAAACACTGGGGACCTGGAGCTGCTCTGATCTGAGCTCAATATTCTTTTTTTGTTGTTGTTGTTCATCTTTATTTGTTTTTTTAATTTATTATTTATTAGATGATATAGAGTTACAATTGAGGGGGAAACACTATCAAATATTCCAGAACAAATGAATATATACTTAGTTATCTAGGGCTAATGCCATGTCATGGATCCCAGCTTGGGTTCCCCATGTTGCTGTTTCCCCCAGAAGAACCATTGAGTTAAATGGATATCTCGAGGAGGTCAGACATCACTTTCTGAGATGATTCCCCTATATTCGGTTCCTCCAGTCTCCTAGGTGATTTTTCTAAGCCCTCCCCTCACCCTGTCCCCCAGCCTATGCTTCCAAGTATCCTAGGGAGTCATCTCCCTGTTGCGAAAAGAATCATACAATTTGAAGTTAGTATTATGAGCTCACTATTCTGATCTGGATCTGGGTTCACTGTTCTCCATGCATCTTCCTATATCACCCACCAGGATGGTGATCCCCACCCCACTTCACCTCCCCACCAGATTCAGGGGAATCTAAGTTACGTGCATTAAGGCAGTCCCTCAATTCCTGCCACCACCACCACAAGCCCTGCCCCCAGCCACCACCAAGGCTGTCCCCACCCACTGCTCTGAGTTTCTTTGTGTACACTGCTTCCTCCCTTCAGGGCCAAATCCCCAGCCCACCAGCTGGATTGCTGAGCTGAAAAATTTTTATTTGGGTATTTTCTGTATGCTCAATTTGTCTACGGCTCTGCATCACTCAACTTCCTTACTTGGATACTAATTTGAATTTATGGAGAAATTTTGCTGTTCGCCTACCTCACAGAAAGGCCCTTCTCCCACCATTGGCATCCCACATTCATGGAGAGATTTTCCATTCAGCTCTTTTACCAGTCACCATCTTAGCAGTCCCTAATCTGAGTTTCTTGTTATTCCAAATGAATTTTAAAATTGCCTTTTGTATATCTGTGAAGAACAGCATTGGTATCTTGATAGGGACTGCATTGAATCTGTATAGCACTTTTGGCCGAATGGTCATTTTAATTACATTTACTTTGCCTAACCAAGAACATGGAACATCATGCATATTTTCAGGTCTTCTTCAATTTCTTTCCTCAATGTTTGCTAATTTTCATTGTAGAGGACTTTTACTCCCTTGTTAGATTAATTCTCAAGCATTTTTATTCATTTTGAGGATCTTTATTCATTTTGAGGATCAATTTTCTGATTTCTTCTTCTGCCCTATTATTGTTAGCGTATAGGAAAGCTATTGATTTATGAGTTTGATATTGTAGGCTGCTCCTTTGCTAAATCTGTTTATAAGCTCAAGCAGTTTTCTGGTGCAGTTTTTGGGATCTTCCAAATATAGGATCATGCCATCAGCAAAAAGGGATAGTTTTACTTCCTCTCTTCCTATTATTATCTCTTTGATTTTCTTCTTTTGCCTCATTGCTCTGGTTAGGATCTCGAGGACTATATTGCATAAAAGTGGTGAGAGCAGACAGCCTTGTCTTGTTCCTGAGTTTAGTGGAAATACTTTCAGCTTTTTTTCCCATTTATTATTATACTAGTTGTGGGTTTGTCATATATGGCATTTACATAGTTAAGTTCCTCTGATTCCTATCTTCTCTATAGTTTTGATCATAAATCGATGCTGGATTTGACTGAAGGAATTTTCTGCATCAATTGAAATGATCATATGGTGTTACTCCTTAATTCTGTTTAAGTGATAAATCACAATTATTGATTTGCATATGTTAAATCAGCTTTACATCCCTGGAATGAAGCCTACTTGATCATGATGAATTTTCTTTTTGATATATTTCTGAATACAGTTTGCTAGACCTTTTATTAAGGATTTTTTGTGCCTATGTTCATCAGGGTAATCGGTCTGTGGTTTTCTTTTTTTGGTGTGTCTTTGTTGGGTTTGGGTATCAGAGTTACGGTTGCTTCATTGAAAGTGTTTGGGAGAGTTTCCTCCTTTTCAGTTTCTTAGAATAGCTTAATAAGGAAAAGTGTTAGCTCCTTCTCAAAAGTGTAGTAAAACTCAGCCAGTAATCCATCAGGTCCTAGGGTTTTCTTCTTTGGAAGGCTTCTAATTGCTATATTGATTTTGGTGCCTGTTTTGGGGCAGTTTAAGATGTCAATATTATTTCCCATCAATTAGGGGAAGTTGTATTTGTCTGGAAATTTGTTCATATTTCCATTATCTAATAGAGAGGAGTATGGTTTTTCAAAATATGTTCTGATAATCTGTGTGATTTCCATGGGGTCAGTGGTGATTACTCCCTTTTCATTAGTGATTTTGTTAATTTGCTTCATTTCCCTCCTCTTTAGTGAGATTGGCTAGGGGTCTATCGATTTCATTTATTTCTTTGAAGCTCCAGCTCTTTATTTCATCGATTCTTTTCATTGTTTTTTGTTCTCAATTTTATTGACTTCAGCTCTGATCATGATTATTTCCTGTCTTTTCTTGGCTTTGGGCTTTGATTGTTCTTCCTTTTGTAGGGATTTGAGGTGGAGCATACACTTATTTATTTGGGATTTCTCCTGATTTTTAGTGTGGGCACTCAGTGATATATATTTTCCCCTTAGTAATTCTTTCATGCTGTCCCAGAGGTTTTGATATGTTGTGTCTTCATTTTCATTCTCTTCCAAGAATTTCTTGATTTCTGCTCTCGTGTCTTCTTGGATCCATTCTTCACTTAATAAGGATTATTGAATCTCCATGTATTTGTGTGTTCTCTTTTATGATTTTTACTATTAATTGCTAGGGTTGTGGCATCATGGTCTGATAGGATACATGGACTAATATCTACTTTTTTATATTTGCTGAGATTTCCTTTGCAAACTAGAATATGATCTCTTTTGGAGAAGGCTCCATGCACTGCTGAGCAGGCAAACTCAGTTATTTTGAGGTGGAATATTCTATAGATGTTTGTTAAGTCCATTTGATCCATGGAGTTGTTTAGGCTGGAGAACACTTTATTGTTTTTTTGCTTTGATGTTCTGTCAATTGGTGATAGAGGAGTGTTAAAGTCTCCTAGAATTATTGTGTTGAGGTCCATAAGTGGTTTTATGTCATGGAGTAATTTATACACATATTTGTGGGCATGGATGTTTGGAGCATAAATATTTACTATGGTTATATCTTCCTATTTTATTGTTACCTTTACTAGGATGTAGAGACCTTCTTTATCTTTTCTAACTAATTCATGTTTGAATTCTACTTTTGGATATAAGTATTGCAACACCAGCTTGCTTTCTTGGGCCATACATCTGGTAGATTTTTTTCCATCCTTTTACCCTCAATATGTGGAGATTATTGGCTATAAGATGGGTATCCTATAAGCAGCATATTATTGGATTTTTTAATCCAATTTGCCAATCTGAATCTTTTGATTGGTGCATCGAGGCCATTCATATTCAGTGTTAGGATAGTTATGTGGTTGGGGTTCATAGCCATTGTGTTTTATTTGTAACTTCTGTGCTGTCTTGGCTGTTTATTGATAAAATGTATTTTTACTAGATTTCCTCTGTGGGTTTTTTAAGGATTGTGTGCACATTATTTTCTCTGGAGTTTATGTTTGAGGATTCTTTGTAATGCTGGATTTTTGTTCTTGAATGCTGCAAATTTGATCTTATCATGAAAGTTACTATTTCCCCCAACAAATTTTAGGCTGAGTTTTGCTAATTATGGAATTCTTGGCTGCATGTTGTCATTCAGACATTAAAATATCTTCTTCCATTTTTTTCTTGCTTCTAGAGTCTGATACAAAAAGTCAGAGGTGATCCTTATTTGTTTGCCTCTGAGTATAATTTGGTGCTTGTATTTTGCACTTTTAATATTTTTTCCTTGAATTCCCTATTATACATTTAGAATATGATATGTTGTGGTGAATTTCTCATTTGATTAGGCCCATAGTGTGTCCTATAAGCTTCCTGGATGAGCATATCAGGCTGTATGTTTATATGGGAAAAATGTCAGTCTTTAAATATTTCATTGAGAATGTTCCTTATGCCATTCATTTGTGTTTCAATTTCTTTATGTATCCCGATTACTCTTATATTATTTCTTCTGATTCCATCCCAGACATGTTGAAAATTATGCTCATGTTCTGTTAGGGTGTTTGGGGGTTTTTTTTGTTTTTTTGTTTTTGTTTTTTGGTCATTTCTGCAATCAAGATTACTCATTCTGTCCTCATTGTTGGAAGCTCTTTATTCTGGAGCTGAGGTTCTGTTTTCTATAGAAGTTAGTCTATTATTAGATTCTTCTATGGTTCCTCTCATGTCATTTACTACAGATTTTAGCTGTCACTTCCTTTTTCAGTATGTCTATTTCTTTGATAATAGAGTTTTTCATCTCTTGAGTTTTTTCACTTAGTCCCTTCATTAAATCTTCTTTTAGTTCATTGTTCCTTTTAATAATCAGATCACTGATAATTTGTTATAGATTTTCATCCTGCTCCCTGTCCATGGGATCCTTGGTAGGGGATTTGTGGATTGAGGTGAACCTCTTCTAGTTTGACTCCTTATCTTTGAAAAGTTTCTTCTGGATCTTTGAATTGCGGTTCCCTGTATGGAAGCAAGACACGTCAAATGTAGGGTCAAACATCAACTCTCTGATGACACCTTGTTCCAGAAAGCTGTTTTTGCCTGAGCCTTGCTTTGTTGCACCTTTTGGATCTAGGTTCCAGGACTTGGATTTGGAAGCTGGCAAGGTTGCTGGGCAGCCCAGTGTGTTGTTGAAGCTAAGCAGTAGGGGTGTATTGTTGGGCCCTAGGGGCTCAGAGTTGTGTGGTGGGCTAGAATGAACCAGCCTATGCACTGCACTGGGATCTGGGATCCTTGGTGGTGGTGATGGACCTAACATATGTGGACATTGCTGGCATGTGCAATGGCTGGGTGATGTCCAGATGTGTGGTCCTTGGGGGTGTCCAGTGCTTCTGCTAGGATGGGGCCAGAGTCCTGGGCATGCACAGATGCAGGGCAGGGTCTGGCCACAGGCTTGTTCTCATTCCTTAAATTGAAGTGGATTCTTGACCTGACATCTCTTCTGGTTGTTCCTCTTTGGGTCCTTGCTGCTGGATTGGTGTTTTTGTCCCATCCCTTACTTGGTTTGGGATATTTTCAGTAATTGAGTTCAAAAGCCAAATCACTAACATGTGAACTCTTAATGTCCGTTACGATTTCCAATTCCTTATGAGCTAATGGGAGAAAATCAATATGAACAACCAGTGCTTACAATAAACAATATTACGTTGGTTATTTAGTACCAACTGTGTCTATTACAATGTTAAATTCCACCTATGAAACAAATGCTAGTGTTAGCCATTACTTTTGGCAACAATAGTATTCAACCATCACCTATGTCAGAGGCTTCAAAAGATAAAATAGATATTGGCATTCACAGCAGTAATGTTTACACAACATTTATGATGGGGGGATCAAATTGTATAAACTAATTAAATCTAAGAGATGATAAGCATATAGATGCTTGAGAGAGAAGGGAATGTAAGAGGAAGTTAGAGAGGAGGCTGTAATATCTAACCATGAATAGAGAGACAGTAGAGGAGGTGAAGGATTTGCTGGGGTGGGGTCAATAGAGGGAGACGAAACAGAGGTACCAAAGTAGAGGAAGGGTGAAAGAGATATTAATAGATTTTGAATGATACTATAAGGAAGGGTAGAAGCAAGTAGAGGAAAACTTTGCAACTGGGTCACAATACAATTCAAATACTAAATTTACTGATCAAAACCCCAACACTTAGCAGGCAGGACAAGGATAAATATTTACATTGAAGAAAATGCTCAGGAATGAAGGTAGTATAGAGAGAAGAAGGAAAAGGGGAAAAAGAAGAGAGGAAAAAAAAACAGCGAAAAAAACCCAAATCAAAAACAGAACAACACACACACACACACACACACACACAAAACAAATCAAAAATAAAACAAAACAAAAAACTAGTATGTTTATATGTCCATGAATCCATCCATTTCTCCAGATGGCACACAAATAAATGTCAAAAACAGAATTAAAAAAATTCTTAATGAAAAATTGGAACTATATTCACTGAGGTTGCCTCTCTACATGTTGGGAGCAGTTGTTCACTGTTTACCTGAGTTTTGTTAGCAGGGTCTCTCAGTCTGGAATTACATAATCTCAAGTAGAGAACTGGGTGTTTAGCTCAGTCTCCTGGGCTCCCTGGAGATCTGAAACTCCAGAGACTTCCTGGATTTTAGGCACAGGGGGTTGAATTCAGAGCAATGCTCCCTCTTCTGGTTACACACACAGCCCTTCCAAGTTTTCAGTGCTCAGACTGTAGACTCTTGAGTGCTACTATCCCACCTTAGCTTATCACATGAGCCTTCTGGATGGGGATGGGGGTGGGGATGGACAGGGCTGAGCTAGGCACCTCTACACTCTACTGACTGGAATTCCTCTCAGCTAAGTGAAGACTGGGCCTGTCCCATGCCACCTTTTCTGGGCTCAGCCTGTGAACTACGGCTGACTCCTGGCAGAATTATGGAGTTACCTGCTCTGAAGAGCTGACTCCTTCCCATTAGATAGTCTGTTCAAAATGACTCCTGATTCTCCTTCTTGCAGGCAGCTAAGAAATACTGTTCTCCTCTTACACAGTAGAGGTGCAGTAGGGATGTCTCTAGTTTGGGGCCAATGCACAGAACTTGGCTTCTCTACAGCAGATCAGATTTCATGTTATGGTTCAACTCCTCTCCCACTCCGTTGCTGATTGGGAGTAATGGTAGTTGCAGCTGCCATGACCCAGATGGTATGGATATCATCCCTTCCATTTGCTGCACCCAAATCTCTGATCCTCCAAAAATCTCCTCTAACTAATGCTGTACTCTGGTTATGATTTCCCCCTAAATACACCTTGCAGCAATTGAGCTGTCCTGGAGTTTTTTCATCCAATCCTGGAGCCAAATGCAAAGCAGCCTTCCTGCAGCTCACCATCTTGGAATCCCATTTATGTGGGTTTTATAGTATTTCTTGCTCTTAATTTCTGACTTCATTCCATTATGATCTGATAAGATTCAAAGGATTATACTGATTTTTTATATTTTCTAAGACTTTCTTTGTGACCTAAAATATGGTCAATTTTGGAAAAAGTTCCACAAGGTACTGAGAAGAAAATGAGTTCAACTGTTTTTGGATGAAATATTCTACAGAGGACTGTTATTTTCTTTCTTTTTTTTTTTTTTTTTAATGAGAGGGAGGAAGAGGGGGAGAGAAAGAGAATCAGTTTTATTTAGTTCTTCATGTGACCTTCATTGCTCTAACACTTTGTTGTGTATGTGGTGGTGGTGTTCGAACCCGCATACTTGCACATGCCAGAGAAGTGCCATAATCACTGAGCCACCATTCCAGCACTGTTAGGTTATTTTGATTTATAGTACTATTTAGATCAGAAGTGTATTTATTGATTTTATGTCTGGATGACCTGTCTGTTATGAAAGGGTGTGTTGAAATTACCAAGTATTATTGTATTAGGCTCTATCCAGGACTTAACATTAAATATATTTGTTTTAAGTAATTAGGTGCAACAACATTTGGGGTATAATTTATCTTTATAGAGAAATGTTTTTTCCTTTGATTCTGAATGATAAATTTGCTGTATATAACAATCCTGGTAGGCAATTGTTTTCCTTCAGAGCTAGAATTATCTCATTCTAAACTCTCTTAGATTTTAGAGACTGAGCTCAAAAGTCTGAATTAAATCTTCTTGGTTTGGTGATACTTTTAAATCAGTGTTTTATTTGATTTATTATGCCTTTCACTTCCAGGAGTTCCATTTGGTTTCTTTTCAGAGTCTTTATTTATTTATTGAAATGGTCTTTCATCTCTTTTATTACTCTCTTAATTAATTTCTTAAATCATTTAGCTAATTGATCATTTTAACAATTAATATTTAAATTCTTTCTCTGGAATTTAATCGATTAGCATATCCATGAGTTCCTTTGTTGAGGGATTGCAAATTTTGGGGGGAGACTTTTTGCCAGTGTCCTCATATTTTCAGAGGTCTTGGATTTGTTTATCTGTTGAGCTGGTTTCTTCTTCCTTTTGTATGAGGGTGTCCTTTGGTATGTAGTTATTTCTTTTGTAGTAAATTCTGTGTTAGTATATTTTAGCTTCAAAATCTAGGCTTTGTGTAATTCTTGGATTAATTTTAGCCACCAATGACTCTAAGTTTTCTGCTACAGAACTGCTGATTTAATTCAGTCTTGGAGAGCTGCTGTACCACTTGGGTTTCTCCAAGCCATCATCATGTGACCTCTCTCTGTTTTTGCTGTAGGAGCAGATGCCCAAGAGTGGGATTGATGTCCCCTGTTGCCAGTTCTACTTGGAACCTGATCATTGGCTTATGCATTTTCTCTCCACTCTTCTGTGTGTTAAAGTACTGGTGAAACTTGAATGGAGTAGTTTGTGTATGAAACAAGTTGTGCTTTCACTTGGCTGAGTTGTGGATGTAACTCAGCCAGAGTCTGTACTCCGCGAACTTGTAGTATTCTAGCCATTTCTCAGCCCCTTTCCGAAAAACAAAAACCAAACAATAGCAACAATAGCAGTGAGCAATATACAGCACTAGAATGAGTATCTGGTGGCTGCTATGACATTTACAATACTAATTACCACATAAAAAGGAATGATGAGTTAATAATAATGCAACAATTAGTAACATCTACAAATTATATCTAGCATTAAAGTAAATATCAGACATCAACTGTGCCATCCATAGTATTAATAACCACAACAACATGAATGGTGAGTTCAGGAATTACATAAACTAAATTGTTCTGAACCATAGTAATATTAAAGTTCATTAAGAGAAAAGAAAATGTGGTCACAAGACAACTGAAAGTTTAAAATATTGAAAAAGTGAAGAGAGATAAAGCAGAAGAGGGATAGCAAGTGATACCTGTAAAGGAGGAGGAATAAAAATTAATGAAAACAAATAAATTAGAAACAGAGAACAATAGATTTTGGCTATTATAGGGGTTAGAAGAAAGGAGAAAAAGAGTAATAAAATAAAATAAAATAAAATAAAATAAAACAACTAAAAAAGCAAGCCAAACTCAAACAAAAAAGAAAACTAAGCATTGAAAGACAAGGTAAAACAAAATATAAAAATGGGTTGAAAAATTGATAAAAATTTTTTAAAAATGTATGTGTGTATAGCAAAAACTCTCTCTCTCTCTCTCTCTCTCACACACACACACACACACACACACATGCAAGCATACACACAAACCCAAACCAAGAAAAAGGAAATAAAATAGTAAAAAAATCTTAATAAAAAATGAAGGAGCCACTGTTAAGGATAGGTGTTCATTGCCTATGCCCTATTGTGTTTTTTTACTCTTTCTTTTTGGGCTGTGTATCCCTTAAAGCAAGATTGGTGATTGTTCAACTCATTTCTTTGTGTTGCTCACCAGTCTTCCAGCTGAAGTGGCTGGGAACCACAGCTTTCAGCTTCCCTTCTTACCAGCGTTAAGTAGGAGAGAATGGGATGTACTGACTTATTGGAGTTGTGTATGGACAGACAGAAGTATGCACTCCCAGGTGGATCTGATGCAGAGTTCTAAATGAGAAGTTCTGGTGGCTGGTGGCTAGCATTTAGCTTTGATCAGAACTTCAGAACTTTGTTGGGTGAAATCTGCTCCGAAGAGATTAGATGACCACCCCTTAATAACAGGTTGATGCCAGTCTCTGCTGGGCCTCTGGATCTCAGGGACATCCTGAGGACTCTATTTTTAGGGTATTGTAACTTACCCTGCACAGGTGTTGGACACTGCATTGTGCAGGAATGTAGCCTTCCCTTGATCAGACCCTGAGTGCAATTGTGCCTGCCTGACCAGCTTCTGGGCATTCCCTCCCTGGTGCCATGAATGGCCAGATCCAACAGTTAAGCAAACTGCACTCCCTTCTGTATTCCCAACCTGACTCCCCCTGTAGTTTATTTCTGGGTGCTTGATAATTTTGAAAATTTTGGTTTATTTTCTCTTAACTATATCTTATGTATTATTTCTTATATGTGAAACTGTGATTTGGTTTTTCATGTCATGGGTGCAGTAACTTGTTAAACTCTATTATTGATCATAATAATTTATGCATAGAGTCTTTGACATTTTCTACATATTCAGAGTACCATTTTTGAAAATTACATTCTGTATTTTCTTTCCTAATTCTTTCACCAATTATGTAAGTTTCTTATTTTTATTGTGAAAATGAAGACACTTACTATGATGTAGGCTAGAATGAGCAAGTAGCTCTGACTCATTCTTAATGTCAGGGCAAAGCTTTTACTGTGTTGTCATTAAGTCTGATGTGTATGTTACATATTTTTGTAGATAATCTTCATTGGGTTAACAAAGTCTCTTTTACTTTTAGGTTGCTAAGAATTTTTATCATGAAATGATGTTGAATTTTATTAAGTGCTTTTTCTGCTTCTTGATATGATGGTATAATGGATTATACTTTCACAAATTGGTGAATTTGGTTTGCTAATTTTTTTAGGAATTCTGCATACATGTTCATGAGTGAAATGGTTTTGTAACTTTTTTATGTAATTTTGTATTTTGTTGCCAAGATTTTTCTGGCTTCTTTTTTTTTTTTTTTTTAAATAAAGAGAAAGGGACAGTGAGAGAGTCAGAGAAAGAGAGACACAACTTTATTTAGTTTTTTCACATGGCCTTGGTTGCTCCAACACTTAGTTGTGTACGTGGTGCTGGGGTTTGAACCCTGGTCCTCGTGCTTGCCAGGCAAGCGCCAAAACCGCTGAGCCACCGCTCCAGCCCCATGTTTCTGGCTTCTTAAATGAGTTGTGAAGTTTTCTTTCTTTTTCTATTGTCTATTAAAGATTGCAGAAGTTCAGATTATTCTTGTCCTTAACTATTTGGGAGAACTCACTGATGAAATAATTTGGTTTCATTTTTACAGAAAGTTTTGACTATAGATTTGATTTATCTGATAGTAACAGAACTACTCAAAATTTCTATGTGTTCTTGAATTCATTTTGTTAAGTTATATTTTTGGTCTGGGAATTTATCAATTTTGCTATAAAGTTGCTTAGTAAATTCAACTACTTTCCTTTTAGATGTCTGAGATAACCATAGTAATATGTACCTTTTCACTCCTGATATCAATTAGTAGCACTTTACCTGTTCATTCTGGATAATTTTCACTGTGACTTTATAATCTAATTATTCTTTTCAGAAGATACTATTGGGTTTGTTTTTCTTCTCTGTTGTATGTTTATTTATAATCTCATAAATTTCTGCTCTTCCTTCTATTTATGTTTCCTTTGGATTTATCTTAATCATTTTAGAAAAAACTTATTCAAAGACTGAACTCAGTGTAAGTCCACTTTCTTTTCTAATATTTGCGTATGAGAGTGTGAATTTATCTCAATGCTGCTTTGGCTCTATCTTGTAATTGTTGGTATATAGTGGTTTTATTGTTGCTTAGTTTGAAATATTTTCTAATTTCCATTATCATTTTCTCTTTTTTATTGGTGCATGATAGTTGTACATACTTGGGGGATTTATTGTTACATATTAGTACATGCACACAATATAACAATACTTTGAGAACTTTCCATGGCCAGTGCACTCCCAAACCTCAAGGGATATGTGGAAATAACAAGCATTCTTTTCCCCAGAGATATAACAATGTATCAAAAACCACACAACCATACTTTTAAATCCTTAGAGCACCAAATACCTTCACAGGAGCTCTCTTAACCACTCCCTTATATAAGAAGTACATGCAACCATTTTCAAACTGAGCCAGCATCCAGCTAAAGAAAGATGTTGTTTTCCTCCTTGGCCACCTTAAGTATTTAGGGATAACTCTTTGGATTCCCCTAATTGTGCTTCAGAGAGGAGAGAGCAACCTCCTCTTCTCCATGTGTGAAAGGAAAAAGGACCATCAGCATACTTATAGTGGACTTCTTCCTACCTTTCTCCTTCTTCTCATACAACTTGTGGGCAGGGGTGGGTGTCATTAGTACTTGATATGACCTGGTATTTCCCAGCAATTCTTCAGGAAGAAGTCTGTCCCCAGAGGCTGGAGGTGAGAGCATCAAGTTGTTAGTGCCCTCAACTGGCGTTAGCCTCAATTCTGGGCAAACGGCAAGATGTAACCTATCATTTGTATTTAACAATTAGGCCCCCAGAGATTAATCATTGCTCTTCTCTTCTATGATAATGGACTCTTGAATGATTTTTAAATATTTCCTCCTCCTCCTTTTTTTTCATTTATATTTCCTAGTTTTTCTGAGTGAGCTCATACTCATTACATAATAAAAATAAAAAATGTTGCTGTGATGCTCCACTTTTATTGACAGGCCACTGTTTTACTCCTTAAAATATTCATCAAATTATTACCTGTGACATTGAAATTTACTAGCAACTTGCTTTAATTTCCAAAGGGGAAAATGTCTCCCCTACTTCTGACTCTTTATTTCTTGTGCACTTGAATTTCAAACTCTGACACTACATATCATCTCATATTTAATAAAACTAATTTCTGTTTTAAGGAATTAAAAGAAATGGGAAACTGAAAATTAAATTGAACATTACACTTAATTGCTGACTTGACATGAAAATATCCTTTCCAAACAAATGATAGGGAGAAATGATCATGGTCCTGTGCTAGGCCTTCTAAGAGAAAATTCAAAATATATATTCTGAGATGGAGAGCTCAGCCTTCACCTCCTGTAGGTAGAAAGAAACTCACTGGCATTCAACTACTGCAGTGCTTCTCTGATGTGATTGAATAAATTCTTTGGTCAGTGAACGAAACAAGAGAACTTGGTACTGGTTCTTGGCCAGCCTGGAACTTTTCCATTTTGTCTCTGGCTGGCTGTGCAGTCTTTTCCATTGCACTTGCTTGTCCCAGTACAGTGGGTTCACTGGGCAAGCACTTGAATTTTCAGAGATTAGAGGGCAGCAAAAGTTGGACATACCAAGTTATGCTGAGTCTAAAGCATACTTTTATTTGTCTCATGTACATTGATTTCATTATGGCAGTCATTAAATAACATGTCACTTATCTCAAGGAAGCAATAGTTTAGTACAGAGAATAAAACTTCCAACTTCAAACAACTAGGGAAAAGATAAGAAGGAAATAATTCCATGCCAATTAATGGTATAGACAATTGATAGAGGAGTTCAGGTTCACAAGAATCAGCATAAGCAGCAGTGGTGGGGAATGGTTATAGCAGACTGAGGAAACCAGATGGACTCTGAAGGATGAATGGACTTTGGGTAGACCAGAGACTCAGATGAGGACCTTGTGTGTATGTGAAGTAGCAGGGAAGAAATGCAGGGTAGGGAGGTAGGGAGAATCCATGCAGAGCCCCATCAGAACAAAGAGGGAAAATGACAACCAGAGCAAGAAGGGAGCTTGCCCTGACTCATGATGAGCACATGGACTAAATTTTTTTTTAAGAGTGAAAAGGACAGAGAGAGAGAGAGAGAGAAAGAATTAACCTTATTCAGGTTTTCATGTGGCTTTCATTTTTCCAACACTTCATTGTGTACGTGGTGCTGGGGTTCAAACTTGCATTCTTGTGCATGCCAGGCAAGTGCCACAACCACTGAACCACCGCTCCAGCACTGGAGTAATATTTTTAAAATATCTGTCCACTTTATATGTGAGCAAAGAAGCTCAAATGACAATGTTTTAATCTGCATTAACATCTGAACATTATTTATTTATTTCATAATTAAGTCTTTTATGAATGGTATAAAGAAAGGATAATAGCACAGATGTACTTTATAAATATTGTTTCATTCAATACACATAACAATGTGTATTTCCTCTTTCCATGAGGAAAGAATTGTATTTGTTACTAGTAAAAGAAAGAGGAAAAATAATGGATCAAACAAAAAAATGAGTTTATTATTTCTCCCACTGAAAAAGTTCAAAGGTAGTCAGTCCCAAGCCAGCTCCATGACCATGCACTTCTTTCATTTCTCTATTCATCAGACTTACATAAGAGCTTCTAGGCTCATGATTGCCACCTGGTTGCAGAATGGCTAATGTAACTCCATCCCTCGCATTCCAGTTCTAGGTGGGAAGAAGAGAGAAGTGAAATGTAGGAGAGCAGAACCAGTAGCTGTGATTTTTGTACTGTGATCTCATCCTTGACTGTGAGGATGGATGGGAAATATACTTGTAGCTGAGAGTGTTCTGGCCCCAACAATACAGAGATTTTGTTAGTAAGGAAGAAGGGTGAGAATGAATGTTGGTTAGGCTGCTCATAGTTTCTGTCATAGTAGTCGTACTGCCATTTCACAGCTGAGGGAATTGAACTGCTAAAGCACTAAGCAAGTTACCCCAAGTCTCACAACTGTGTCCAACGCTCAGCTCTTTACACTACTCTGTACAGTGCTTGTGCCTCAAATTCTAGGCTTTGTTTCTCTTATGTTGATCTCCTACTTTCCCTTGAACATACTAAAATACTATTCTCCTCTCAGGATTTTACTATCATTTCCTAACTGCAATAAGATGCTTTAGTATCATAAAGAGGGCAAGGAATTCAGACTAAATGACTTCCTTCATGTATATATTGGACCATTTGTGTGGAAACTGAGACTTTTGTAGGTGCATTTGTGGAAGTATTGGGACCAACACTTCTCAACAGTCTTTATTCCTGCGCTCATATGTGTTTCATGTCAGCTCTCCTGACCTGGTATCTTCCTTCATCTTCTCCATTTTACCACTTACCCATTTGTCTTTCCTTCCCAAACATTCATGTTTCTGTCCCTTTCAGATCTGACACCCCCTTAAAACTCTGTTCTTAATAGGAATTGTGAGCAAAAACATGTACAGGACAGTCTTTTACCTATCCCAAATCTTCAATCCACAAATGAATTACTTTCTGAACGCTCTGTACAAATCACAGGACCAGGTAGGTCTGGGTTTATTTTGAAACAATCATGCCAGATTCTAAGGAGTAACATTCTATCTGGGGAAATGTCATGCATACACATCAAAGTATAGCAAATGCTGCAAGGCAGTACATAAGCGCAGGCCTAGTGGGGAATAGACGGTGACTATTCTAAGCATTAAGAGGAAGGGAAGACCTGATTGGCTAAGGGGATTGGGGAAAGTTTTGCAAAATGAGGGAATCGATTCACTGTACGTGGGACTTATTAGGAAAGTCAAAAGGAGATGAAAGGCTATTTTGGGAGAGAAAATGACAAGATGAAAGCCACAGAACTTGGAGTCCATTGGACATTCTCAAGAGATAAAAGTGCATGGGCCTGCCAAAATAGGTGGTTAGTACAGGAAAGCATAAATGAGGAAGGCTAGGAGACTGGCTTGGCGTCAGGTAATGGAAAATCTCGAATGCCAGGCTACAGAATGTGGATTAGACAGACATTTAGATTTTATCCAAATTGCATATAGGATTTAGTGTTGTGGGTATTGAAAGTTCTGTTAATTTAAAAGGACTAACTCCAAGTCTAAGTAAACCAT
This sequence comes from Aplodontia rufa, assembly GCA_004027875.1. NCBI lineage: Eukaryota > Metazoa > Chordata > Mammalia > Rodentia > Aplodontiidae > Aplodontia > Aplodontia rufa. The sequence continues at coordinate 28,282 of PVKS010011591.1, read as the reverse complement.
GTTCCATACACTCAGTTGTTCCCACCCTGGGATTCTTTTGTCCTGCAGTTAGCTAGCTTAGCCACCACATCTTCTCTTCCTTCTCAACCTGTTCTTCAATTGCAGTGGCCCCTTCACTAGGAACTAGGGGAGAATGTGACCCTTTTCAACTGTGCCTAACTACCTGCCATTGAATCTTGCAAATGAAGCAATTTTTACAATAACAGTATGCTCTTGTCCAGTCCTAGGAAGAGAAATCAGTGAGTAAATTAGTAGTAGTTTCTCTTCTCATTAGTCAGATTCCTTCAAGAAAGCAAATGACATCATATTATTTGGAGGCACTTAGAATATTTGGGGGATTGTGAATAAGAACCTAACCCAAATAGACTAATGAGAAAGGGACATATTAACTCACCCACAAAAGAAAGGAACATTACCTCACAGGGGTCAACATGACTTCAGCATGGACTTAAGTGATGTCATCAGGACATGGTCTCTCTCCCTCTCAACTCTTTTCTAGGCCATGTCATATTATTTCTTATTTTATCATTCTTAGGATGATGGCTACCTGTAGCGTCACGTCTCAAGGTTCAAGTCCAGTAGAAGGACGTACATCTTCCTTTCAATAGTCGCAGCCAAACTTCCCAGGGTGAAGCTCCTCAGATCTGATGGGATATTTGACTCCACATCTGAGTCTCATGCTCCTTCACAGAGTTAGGAATTCAGTCAACTCCACTGAAAGCCATGATACTTCATCAGAAGGTGGAGGAATGAATGCTGGGTGGAGCGGGAAATAGCAAATATCTACAGCTCTTGCTTTCTAAGATGCATGCCTCTTAATGATATGCTGCACATGCTCTCCAGCACCATTGGCACATGACATTTGCAAAAGGATGCATATAGTACGAAAGTGTCCAACAGCAGAACTTGGACTACACTTTTAATTTAGACTGATTTTTTGGAAATATGGACAACAATCCTTTATGGAGTAACTGGTCCATTCCAAAGGATTAACTTTCATTATAATAGTTAATCTTCGTAACAATTCATTTTTGAAAAGGGTATATTTGTTTTTTTTCAGATAAAGATACTTCAAAAAGGGGTAAGCATCTTATCCAGTGTCAAATATTTTTTTAAAAAAATAACTGATATAAAAAAGAACATATCTAAAAAAAGGTCTATCTGACTAAAAAGGCATAACTGCTTCCACTATTGAACACTACCATCCACTTCTGATTTCTTTCTCAGGAACTGTTCTCATTTCTATGGTCATAAAATTATGCTGTACATTATTTTCTCATTAAATTCCAAGCCATTGCCTGTTTGTAAAGATAAGGAATCTGAAAATGTGATTGCTGGAAGGGATCTTAGAAATAATCTAGTTCAAAATGAAAACATCTACTTCAAATGATGAGCAGATGAAGGCTCAGAGGAGCACGGGTTGTTCCAAATCATAAAAATAGCATGGCTCTGGTCAGGGCACCTGTTTTTCATGTGCTTCTTGGACCTGGATTCATATCCGGGCTCCTCAACCTTTTTCCTTGTCTTAAAGTGACCTTACAAAGTTACCTTAAGTCCTGGGAACTTTACCTTGCTTCTCTGTAAATAAACTAAGAGCAATTGTATTGAATTGCATTGAATCACAAACGCACACTATTTCACGTTTTAACTCTGAAATATAAATGTGGTTTAAAATAGAAAACAAATCATAGTTCATGTTTTTACTTTTTTAGCAGTATGTAAAATATGTCTCCTGATCAATGGTGTCTTAGGTTCTATGAAATTAGGAAATACACCCCTCAAATGGGGTTGTTGCAGAAATGTAATAGAAAAGTGAAATGTATTATTGAAGATGAAGTCATATAGTAAGAGCAGAATGAGAGTTAGTTGTTGTGATGGTTAAACTGTATAAATAAGCATATGCGTAAGGCTCAGCTTCTTTTTTTTTAGAGAGAGAGAGAGAAGAGCAGTGAGAGAAATAAAGAGAGAAGCAAGTTTAGTTTTTCATTGCTCTGTTCATTGTGTGTGTGGTGCTGGTGTTCAAGCCCACATCCTTACACATGGCAGGTAAGTGCTATAACTGCTGAGCAACTGCTCTAGCCCCAAGCCCATGGATTCTTTATCCAAGACAAAGTTGAGTTTTGTCTACCTTTATAGTTTTGTCTGGATGTGGGGCAGCATAATGATTTTCCTTTCTTATCACCCATTCTTGAATATTAAATTTGATTCCCTAGAACCAAACCATAGACCCTCAACTCCATTCCAAATGAATTATCCAGATTAGTTTTTTTTTTTTCTCCATCCCAATCACATAGTGAAGTGACAAATGGTTACATTGTGTTATATAGATACAGTGCATGGCTTGTGCGGGCTTTCCTTGTTGTTCACCATGAATTGATAAGCATAATTTTTACAAATATATTCATTCAAAACCCTCAGCCCCATCTTTTTGTGACAGAAATGAATCACAGCAAGGAAATTCCCATAAGTTTTTTGGGGTAGAAACTTATCAGCACTTACAGTGGAAGTCCTGCTTTTCTTTGTTAAAAAGGGAAGTGTAAAAAAGAAAGGGAAGTCTGACAGAATTGTAGAATTCTGGTATAAGCTTAAAGTGGCACAATGTCCAACTAAGTCAAGTTTTATTGATTTCTGAGACAAATTTCCGGTGTTTTCTCAATCCTATCTCAAGGCATAACTTCGAAAAGCAAGGTGTGCTTTAAAAGATCGGACATTCATGAAAAGACATTGCTTTTCCTCACCCTAATTTCCAAAATTTCACTGCCTGTGGATTTGAAACCAAAATAAGTAATATCTTTACTGATCTTGTTATTCAAAATTCAGGATTCTTCCTATTATTCTTCTATTCATCATTTCCCCCTTGTCTTTCAGAATGTCTATAAAACGACGGGTTATTATTTCCGCTACTTCAGTTAGTGTTTCTGCCAGCAGGGGGAACATTATTTTATTATTTTTAGAGAATAGGAGCTATTTCTTGAACCAGGAAATAGAACTTGCTATTTAAAACAAAAAATAGAGCAAAAATATCAGCCACATAATCTCTACTTGATTTCATCTGGAATGCCTTCCCCAGTCCCTTAAAAGCACCCCCCAATGTAAATGGGAAGCCCTTTCCATAATATACCATATAAATCTCTAATATTTATTTTCATGTGATATAATAATACATATTCTTGTCTTCTCTTTGGACAGAGTGCTCCTCAGGGACACAGATTGTGGCCATTTCATCACTCTATGATCATAATTTAGAGCATTAAATATGAAAGTATGCTAAACCAAAAATAAATTAAATAAATAAATAAAAAGCCTAATTTGAAATCACTCTTGGAGCACAGTCATCTTGGAGATAACTGTGCATTCAGTTTCACCAATAACGTTTGCCCACTGGGTAGGAAGATTCATCACCAAAGTAGATTTTAGTTCCTCAGAGCTGCACCTGCAAAGTTGCATGCACCACTTTAGGTAATAATCTGCTAGAGACACTTATAGGCACATATTTACTTAATATTAAGCTGGGCTAGAAAAGAAACCAATTTGAAATTGCTTCCTCAGCTGAAAGCTCTATGCTAACAATAAAGTTTAATTTCAGCAGCTGTAGTTCTCAAATCAATAGACTGCAAAGAGGGTGGCAGAATTTCAGTTTTTGGTTTTGAATACTAAGCAGGTCAGAAGTTGTATTATTTAAGAATAAATTTATTAGATTTTAAAAACAGGTTTTGGAAAATTAGCAACATGAATTTATATTATTTTCAATATTAGTCTAAACCTCCAGAATAAAAAAATAATGTCTGACCATAAACCATTCATTTGCTACATGAATATGAATAGTTTTCTCTGGCTGCTTTAGGAGAAAGACTTATAGATATATTTATACATATAGATATTATATTGCATGGTATGATTAGATATTTTTATATGACAGAGTTTCAGGGCATTTTCTTCAGTTAACAGAAAAGATTATAGTAATACCTTTTAGTAGCCAGATTATTTTATTGTAAGATCCAACTGTTTTTAACCTTTTATCAGTATTTATTCTAGATAAAGAACATATATATGATAAAGATTGATTTTTCTATAGCTGTATTGGCCTTTCTACATTGATGTTGTTGCTATGAGTGTGATGTCTTAGCTCATCTTTTTTCATATTTAATTATGCTAGGAGTCACTGTGGCACAAAGGTATCAAACCATGAATTTTTTTTTTATAACCAAGAAGCCCAGTTTGAAAAATAAATTTAAAATGTAAATAAATTACTTTGCCCTTAGAAAAAATAAATTATCTTAAATCTCTTCATGGTCATCAAAGCATAATCTTAATCCAAACAAGGTTTGGATTAAGGTTTGGACAGGGAATTTTAGATTCCCTGTCCTGGATGATGATAAATTGAGGGAAAGAGAAACCCACACCTATGAGATGTCCTAAGGTCAGGTTGCACAAGAAGGTCTTCAAGTGTTCTGGGATGATAGTTAAGAGTTGTGAGCATTTCCGAAGGAACATTAAAAGTCAAGATCATTACTGTTTAGAAGAAAACACAGAGATAAAGCTGAATTGGTTCAGGACCCTGGACAGTTCTAATAATCTCAATGGACTGTATTGTTTTCTTACCAAGTTTTGGAAGTGTGGTGTCATCTCATCCATGAGCTTTGCTTCTTATTGAGCTGGGGAGTTTTAATGTTATAAGTATGATGTTTTGTGTTCTCTTCTTTATTGAAGGACAGGTAATAGAGAATGAATTTCCTCTATCTTTTATATCCATGGTGGGAGGTTTGGATGCACAATGAAGACAATATTGTGTCAAGTATAGAGTGGAGTGGAGATACTCTCATATCTTATCATATTTTACCACTATATATTTTCTCTCCTCCAATGTAAAGATTGGTGTTGGTGCACAGCCTTGGAATATGAAAATATATATATATGTTGTTCCCAGCTCAGTTTGTGGAAGATCTTAAAGTTATCCTATTTTCTCTTTGATAATTTTGTGCAGTTAAACCCTGGGATTTTAGATGTGATGCATACTAATAAATTCTCCATGGAATCTTTTAGAAGTAAAGCACAGCTGTTCAATTCATGGAGTTATTTTGCAACTTCTTGATAGACTGTTTCTTTCAGAAGGAATTTTTATATTTTAAGATGGTCCAAATGACCGTCTGTAGCTTATCTTCTCTCATCTCTTATTTTTCCTTATTCTTTTTCAAAAAATATTTGTTATCCTTAGAAACTCATATTCCTTGTGTCAGTCCATTTATTCTTGGGTCTGTGTTTAAGATTCATCTTTTCATTTCATTTCCCCACTCTGTGCCAAAGATGACACATGTTGGAGGATCCTTAAATTCAGGGAAATTAATTGAGATTCTATTCAATTATATAAGCTCTGGTTCTTTTCTTAACCTAGATGTTTCTACAAGTTAGGTTATGATCTTGGTTCATGAAATGTTCAACAAGTTGGTTTCTAATTTTAAAATATATCTGAAAACTGAGAAAGAATTAGGTATTACATTTAATGTAAGTCCACAAGGACATATTTGCTACTCTTATTCTCTATTCAACTAACTTAAAGTTGGTCATTTTGGTAATAAGTAGCCATTGAAATTATTGGAGACATTTTTCCTCTAAAATATACAAAACAAGTTTGGATTGGGTTGAAATCCTTGAAGTTTTGCAGACTATCACATCCCACTTGAATGGATGTAAGCTTCCCACTTACTTCCTTCTCCATTAAAGGTTGGCACTGACTGTTTTCAATGTTAATATTCTGTGCCACCCTGAGAGAAGATGTGAGTCAGGAAACATGGGAGAAGTGGAAAGGTAGGGAGAAAAGGCAGTGGAATGGGGAGACTTTCAGCATATTTTGAAACAGGGCCACTGGGTGGTCTACATTACAGTCAATATATTTTAAGTGAGTTCTCCTTGGCAGCTCTATTTGGATCATTACCAAAAATTAGGCTTGGACAAATTTGTGATTCCAAAAAGAAAAGCCCTTACAAGATGTCATCTTGTTTTATTACTTAAATAGCTCTGTCCTTCTTATGTATGATCAATTTTGATAACTGAGTTCATCTGTCCAAATCAAATGGAGATAACAGTTCCATTATTTCGTCAAAAATCTATGGATGTACTATCAAGTTGTCTCAGGGGTTTTAGAAAAGTATAAAAACACTATTTTGATATGTTCTCATCAAAATCATTACTTGCAATATTCAGGTGACTTTCATTCAGGAGCATTTCAAATGGAAATTTTTGAATTAATCACTAGGAAGGGGAATGTCAAAAGAACAAATAAAATTGTTCACTATTTAGAAGGGAACATAAAAAGTGTGAGCATCAAAGATCCTAGAAATAGAAAAATCTTTAAATAGACAAAGTCTACACTTTGTCAGTTCAAGAGATTGCAATTTTTAAAAATCCGATGTCTCCTATTTAGAAGGAATTTGGGTAACACAACACTTGTTTCAACCCGCTGGGTGTTTCCTTGGTCTCTTTATTCTTGCTTGTTTTTTCTTAGGCTTATTTAACTAGTATCCTTGTTTGAAGGAGATTTAAACAGCAGTATTATTACATTCTCAACCTTTGAAACATCTTTGGGAGGTAATCCAAAGATGAATATTCCTAATTTTCCACATACCACATCAGGTGACATTTATTATTTGCTTAGCAGATGTGTACAGGTAGTATTCTGCTATAGTAAGCAAGGTATTTAGATACTGGCCTCAAGGCATTTATAATTTAAAGCCATCAATAAAAATAAACATGCTGAAGCACATATCAACAAGCAGGAACTGCATAGTAAATGTAGAGGTAGAAACTAGAAACAAGCTTCTGAAGAAAGCAGTATCAAATGTTTCAGAATAGAAAAGCACTACTTTCACTTTTTAGAAAGTGTGAGGAGAATGCATTACTGGAGTATTAGCCCTTCTAACGGGTGTTCTTCAGCAAAGGTATGAAGCTGGAAATTTTGGTCATCTCTGCCTCTCATTTTTCTACTTTTGTAGGAAAAATTAACTTTTGTCCTATGCCTATTTTGTATCATCCAGATGTAATTGGAGCAGTGATTTATGTCTTGGAGTTTATTTTATCCACTAAATTCTCCTCTTTCAAAAGGTATGTGCTCTTTAGGTATCATCTCTTTTGTGAAATGAGAGACCTCACTTCCCCTTAATAGAACTTTAAACGTTAGAAAATATACATGAGTTGGTGGTGTGATATTTGAGGAATAAATATATGCTGAGATTTCAGCATATAAATGTACTTTTCCTTGAGGATCTATCATCTGGTGAGGGAACTTCTTGTTTTATGGGTGTCTGAGTAAACTTACCAGTGTGCTACTAACAGTGATGATGGGAGTGGTTACAGCAATTGTTTTAATTACTTATAGTGTTATCAGCTAAATAACTCTGAAATTCATTTTCTTTCATAGAAAAACTATGTATTTTAAGCTAAATGTATAGAATAGTATTTGAATCAAGAAATATTATCAGACCTATTAGGGAAAAAGAATGGGGATCTTGCTAAGATGTTTGTGACTATTTTTCAAAATATGAAGAATGACAAAGGGACGAGGCATCAAAGTAACTGTGCTAGAAAGAGTTGGGCTTCATTATGATCTTAGGCAAGTTGCTTAACCTCTTTAAGTCTCAACTTCTTCATCTATAAAATGGGAATAATAAAAGGTGTGGTGTGACTAAGACCCCTAAATCAATAAATCTTATTTTCCTATTCTTAGGTGAAAATAAGCAAATGAAAAAACAAAAACAAAATCCTGAAACCTGAACACAATATACAAAATGGAATTGACAGTGACCGTAGGGGGAAAAAAAACTCTTATATGCTCTATGCCAATGAATCCCAAGTAGAATAGAAATGATATATTGCTACTATGGAATAGCCACCACTTTGAAACTTACCTTGAGCACATGAAATACGAGAGGAGAATTCAGAGTAATCTCACAAAACTTTATAGAAATGGAATTGATTTTCCCTTTCTCCTATGGGAGTATCTTCTACCAAACCAAAAATTTCCCTCCTTCTAAAATCTTGTTAAATATAATTTTAAGCTTTCTATAATAATTATACATTATGGGATGCAGACCATAATAATTCTTACATGCACATATGTGTACAGGATAATTTACATGTTCCCATGCTTTTATTAAGTATTCCTTTGATTTAATTATGCCCAGTTCCCTGCCAATATCATGTAAATTATTAGAAAATTGTGGCCTAGCCATTACTCAATTTAAACATTGCTAAATATAATGTGCCTTTTTTAGCCCTTATCTTGTCTGACCTACCAGAATTGTCTATTACTGGTTCCCACTTCTCTCTTGAAACAGTCCTTGGTTTCTATGATTCTGTACTTACTGCTTTATCAAACTGCACCTACTCAAATTCCTTCATGGGTTCCTTTTTCTAATAACCTTTTAGGAATTGATATTTCTCAAAGATTGATGGCCTTCTCTTTTCATTCTATACTGTGCTCCCTGTAAGATTTCATCTTCTCCAGTACCCCCAAATAACATCCATATTTATTGATAACTCCCCTATCTGGAGCTCCAGCATATTCTTTCTTCAACCTCCAGGTGCATACTGTGCTTTCTAGGTCCTGATGGATATCTCCACTTGCATATTCCGCAAGCACCTCAAACTCAGCATGTTCGAAACTAAATATATCATCTTTGTCACCTTGTCCCACAACATGCCCTCCTTGCCTGTATTCTCTGTGAAAACACCTCCACTACATCCTTGCCCAAGGTGGATTCCAGTTCCAAGACTCCAACTCCTATGACTTCTACCTCCTCAGGATGTCTTGGTTTTCTCCACTTTTTTTTTGTCACCACTACTACTAACTTGGTCAGCATTCACTAAATTTTTGGCCTTATTAACCCTTAGAATAAATGTCCATCTTCCTCAGCAAGATCAACAAGCTCCTCATATCTGCCATTTTCCTGTCTAGCCTCTTCCCTTGCTACTTACTTTCTCATCACCTCCATTTTCAATTATCTAAAATTCTTCAAATGTCACTTTCTCCCTTAATTTTTTGGGTTCTATGACACACACTCTTTTCTTTGCTTAAACAAAATTTATCTCTCCCCACCCTTAACTAAGTTGCACAGAGAAACATTTAAGAATGATGCAGCTGTAGGCAACTTCTCCCCTTCAACAGTTTACCTTGGCAAAGATCAGATTTGCTAGAAAAAGATCTATGAGTTAAATTTCCTTCTGATCGACCCATGATAACTGTTTCAGAATTTAACTCTGGAAGGCTTCAGACTGCTTAAACCACTGGTTCTGAATGCAGATATCCTCTATCCATTTGTATTTGTCAAATATTTAGGTGGTATTTCCAATGTATTAGGAACCTTGCTTACATTAATTATTTAGTCCTCATAACAACCCTAGGAAGTAGATAGTATGAGCATATTACAAACAACAGAATAAAGATATCAATGGTCATTTGCCCACACAGTTAATCATGAACAGAGTTAGGCTTCAACTCAGGCCAATTAGGCACCAGTACCTAACTATCTCTACACTAGACTTAACACAATTGCCTTAGCTTCATGAAGAAAATCCTCAATATGCTAAACTCAGAGGTTGGATTTTTCCTTTTTTTCTTCCACCTCCCTCCCTCCTTCTTTCCCCACATTTTTCTTTTTCTTTCCCTTTTTTTCTTTTCTTCCTTCTTTCTTCCAAATCTGCTTGTCTATCAAAACCTGTTCAAAATATGATGGTTGAAACTTCACCCAAGTCAAAACATTTAGATCTAAAAATAGGTCATTGAGTTCATCGTCTTTTAATAGAACAAGTGTGGTGGTTTTGACAAACATTTGGATATAACAATTTATTTTCCACAAGACAAACAGTTGGGATTCCCCACTCAAGCTAAAAGAAATCTGTTTTAAAATCAATAGACACAGTACTGCTGTAATGTGAAATATCTCTTTGATATTCCCTTTGATTTCCATCATAATAAATGAATGAATACTGCTTATTTTCCATCCAAGAGATCTGAAGGCCTAAGAAGGACACCAAAAATTAACTTCATTTCCATCAGAATCTTTCTTAATGTAACTTGAAGAGGGCATTGACTGTGAAGGACTTGTCCAGCGTGATTAGTGATTGGATTTTCATATGCTTACCCTTCTGCCACTAGATTTTTTTCATATGTTATTTGACATTTTTGCAGGAGTATTTAGTACTATTAGTCCTTTAGAGAGAGATTAAGGACATAGACACACATTGTAAAAATTAAATGTGGCTTAGAAGCAACCAGGAACACCAGCCAGAGACATGACCTTTGTGAAAATGTAACACTCCAAATTGTAGATGATGATCCACGTATAATTTAATTACTTCAAGGAGGAATTAAATCTTTTCCACCCTGGTCTTGGACACTATGTTCCAAAAAATGCAACCTAAGTTTGCAGTACTGATCTTTCAGTCCATGAATTTCCCGAAGATTTTCTTCCATGAATGGTAGTTAAGTCAGTATTCTCACAGCCCACATTTTCATCACTGATTTTTTTTCTAAACCTACACTTTATAGGTTTTTTCCAAATTCCTTTCATCTTTGTAGTTTTACAAACACTTTTCCAGGCCCACTTGTACTTGACAGCTTCATTAAGAAGAGCAGCACTCATTGATTGAGTCCTCCTACAGAATATTTTACCTCAGGATGTTGACATCAGGCTAAATTAGGACATTCTGAACTGAGGGGTAGAAATGCTTTAACTGATTTGCAATCAATTCCTGGGAATGAAGTGGGGAATGGAGGAAGAGAAGAGATGAAGGGTAAAAGACAAGAATAAAGCTCCAGAAGATGAGTGTTTTTTTTTAAATATTGGAATCAAGAAATTCATCATAAGTATGAAAAACACAGCTGTAACCACACAGAGGGTGACTCAGCCATCCATCCTGGCAGGCTTTTAATGTTGGCAGCATGAATTGGACCTGAAAGACTTCTACCGCTTTGGGTTCTGATTTTCATTTAGTCCTACCAGCAAGAAAAATCAGCCAAGAGCCATGAGCCTGCTGATTTTGTTAATTTCCTCAAATATGTCCCTTGTTTAAATCACTGCCGATTAAACATTCTTGACATCTTTCCTTTCTCAATATGCCATGACTCATCAGGTGATCTCAGTGGAACACAAAATCTAAATCTGTTTCTTTAAAATGTTTACTGAAAGTGAGCAATGGAAAAAACTGCAGCTAAAATGATGCATGGCTCTGGGGCAGCGTGCGTCTTTTACCTGTTGATAGTCTTTAAGAAATGAGCACAGCAGCAGGAGCTGAGTCAGACCACAGACTTGAACTACCACAAGCCCAGGCTTCTGCTGTTGAACAAGTGCTCCTCAAGTGGGCATTTTGCTCTGCTAGTACTCAAGGTCATGTAGAGGTAGTAATTTTGGCTGTAATCATGGATTTTTACTTCACCTTGTCAGAAACTATTCAAGGTCACTCCAATCCTTGATTCTCTGTTTCTCTAACAGTATAAATCTGAATATAGTGAAATTACTTGCCACAAAGCAACTACACATGCGTAAAATGTTGTTAGCTGAAGTTCATTTTCTACCATACATTTTTAGCATAACAAAAGTTAGACTTTTTGTTCCACGTTCCACGTAGGACAATAACAGGAAGAAGATGACTGCCATAGCAAATTACTCACTCCCACCTACCTGATAATCCATCAAGCTGTCAGTTGTGTTAGGGTTGAAATGATCATAGTTGGTGTGATGACGCGCTTGAAGGATGATTGCTCTGGAAATTAAGAGAACAGGTTTTCAATTCTTGGTTCTGCCCACTAGTTGTGTGACCTTGGATAAGTCATTTAAAATGACTGATTTTTTAATTTCTCATTTAGAGAAATTATTATTCTAGTGATGTTTGATTAGGAAAAAAAATCTTGGGTTTTATATTTCCACTCTATGACTTTCCCCACACTGATAAGAATTACCTTCCTGGAATATGTTATTAGGATTTTAAATGTATATCTCCCTCAGTATAGTCTAGGATATTAATTTAATTCAGTTATCACTTGAAAAATATTCTGAATTAAAGGTCAGGTAACCAATCATATAATTTTCTTCTGCCAAGACATATTCTATTTTAGGGGCTTGATTTTGCTGACTTCAGGGATCAATTTTTTTTAAATGCATTTAGCTAGAATGACACATTAGACTCTTGTACAGAACTGCTGTCTTGGGATTGAGAATGGAGAAGGTCTAAGTTTTATAAGCCTCATTCTGGGGTCCGTCACTGATTTCCTTCTGGGGTTCAGGCTGGTCATTTAACTTCTTTCTAAATTTAAAAATTTTCTATCTTTATGTTAATCACTTATTTAATCTATGCCTAAATAGACTGAGGTAAATTCAAATAAAAACCATTTGGGAGCACAGTGCCCATGGGAAAATGTAAGAAGAATGTTAAAAATTTAAAAATAGGTAAAAGACTAAATGTTGCTTCTTTCAAGCTTTGTTATTGACAATATAAGTGCTTCATGATTTGGAGAACTCAAACATCGGCTGTAGGTTGTCATGGTAACGGCTACTGCTATTACCAGCCTACATGGAAGAATCCAAAAGTAAGATAATAATTTGAAAGTCTTTTTCCTGGCCATGGCCTATGAGGTGGCAAATATTTACCTCTTTTGGTCTATTTACCTTTCCCATTTCCCACTTTGTGTTGCAATAAAGGAGGCAAAGACTTTCTCAACAAGACTCCCAAAGTGAAAGAATTAAAGTAAAAAGTCAATGAGTGGGATACCATTAAACTAAAAAGCTTTTGCTCAGCTAAGGAATTGGTCAAGAGAAAACCTACAGAATGGGAAATAATCATGAGCTGTGATTCCTCCAATAGAAGACTAATATCCAAAATTCATAAAGAACTCCAAAAACTTAATATCAGAAACACAAGCAATCCAATTAATAAGTGGGCCAGAAAGCTAAACAGAAACTTCTTGACAGAGGAAATCAAGGAAGCCAATGGATACATGAGATAGTGTTCTAAATCACTAGAAATCAGAGAAATGTAAATCCAAACTACATTAAGATTTCACTCAATCCAGTCAGACTGGCAAAGTTGAAGAATACAAACAGTAACAAATGCTGGAGGGATTGTGGGAAGATAGGAACATTAGCAAGCTGTTGGTGGAACTACAGGCTGGTACAGCCGCTCTGCAAAACAGTGTGGAGACTCCTCAAAAAATTAGAGTTGGATCCACTCTATGACCCAGCTATCCCTCTTCTGGGTATTTTCCCAGAGGAGTTAGAATCAGCACATTACAATGACACAGCAAAATCAATGTTCATAGCAGCTCAGTTTACAATAGCTAAATTGTGGAACCAAACCAGATGCCCCTCCCTGGATGAATGGATCATAAACTGTGGTATATATATACATATATACACATACATACACATACAATGGAATTCTACTCAGCAATTAGAAACAGCAGTATTGCAGCCTTTGAAAGTAAATGGATGGCATTGGAAGAAATCATGTTGAGCGAAGTTAGCCAAACCCAGAGCCTCAAGAGTTGAATATTTCCCCTCATTTGTGAGTAAAACCCAGACTTGGGCAAAAGGTAGTCAAACTTATGTATTAGATCCAGCAAAAGAGTAATGATTTGGGGTTTTTGAGATGAGGCCGGATTCTCTGCTCCCGCTGGTGAATGAAGAGGGCCTGGCTACAGAATTCCGTAGTTGAAGTAGCCCGTTTTCAGTGTTTGCAACTCTTCTCAATTAGAACTGAGAATTTGGGCTTGTTGCAGGTCCCTCAGATCTCTGCAGCCCAAAAGTGTTAGCAGCTACCCAGCCAAGAGCTGGGATTTCCTGTGGCGCATTGCAACTCTTGGTGTGGTGGAAATTCGCCCCAGGAATTCGGCGCCAATCTTCTGGGTTCTTGTCTCATGAATTTGAAGAATAAAATCCACGGACAACCACGGAAGGAGGAGTAAAAGGAGTAGGATTTATTTAGGAAGAAGAGCAGAGACTCTGCAAAGCGGAAGGGTACCTGGAAGCAGGACACCCCCTAACGGAGGTTAGGCCAGAGGTTATATTGATTTGGGGTATGAGCATAATTAACATTCATGCAAAGCAGGCCCTGAGAAATGCATCAACTCCATTGGTTAAAATCTATGTAAAGCAGGCGTTGAAACTGGTCAAGAGCACCATTGGTTAAAACAAAAGGTGGCAAATACTTCTTAGTATCCACCTGTGACCACCCCCATCTCTTAGTGGGGACTATGGTGAGCCTCAAGGTCTTTTTGCATTTGAAGGCCCTGGGCGTGCCTGTGACCAACCCCATCTTAGTTGGGACAAAGGTGAGACTCATGGTCTTTTTGCATTTGAAGGCCCTGAGCACGCCCTGTCAATCACTTTCTGACTCTACCAGCTATCTCTTGGATAGGGGCCCTCTGTCCTGACTACCTAGGCATTTCACTGTCTCTCCTAATCTGTCTCAGTGTTAATACATAATTTAGGGGAATCATAGATATAAGTGGGGGAGAGAAACAGATAGGGGAGGGGAGAAAAAAATAAATGTTCTCTGAATGATGAAGAAAAGAAATTACCCTCATGTAATTCAAAGCTAACTGAGAGAGTAACAAAGTTTAGTTCTTCACATTTCAAGGCAAACAAAAAAAAAAATCCTCCAAGGCTTAGCATGTTGTATTTTTATGTATCTACTTCTGTTGTTCCTTTTTTCCCCCTTTTCTCTTTGTAATAAGTTCTGGTAACTTTCAGGTCAAGATAATGAATTGAGTCAATGTGAAAATTTCCATCTTCTGCTCAAATATGTGCATAAGTAATAAGAAAAATATATTCATATATTGAAAATCACATGACCACATGCAAAAACTAGAGGAATATATGGTCCAGAAACAAAGATATCACCCTAAAAATGGCAAAAAAAAAAAAAAAAAAGCAAAATTAGATAGAAACATATACTGTACCTTCAAGTGGCTGAATTTATGGGCCTGGAGTAACCTAACAGGAGATCCACAATAAGGACCAGAGAAAATTGGTAAAAAACAATGTTACAATATTAATGATTGGATTTCTCAGAACCAAAGAAAGAGGAACCCTCATAGTAATAAACTCTATATGTGTTAAATGGAATGAATATACTTCAAAAATTCACATCTAGTTGCATTATAGTAAAACTGCAAACTATTGAGAAAAAGAGAAAATCCTACCAAACAAATCCCAAAACCCAATTAACTGTAGATTTTTATCAGCAAAAATAAATGCCTAAGGAAATAGATTAATATCTGCAAGATTATAGAGGAAAAATAACTGCCATAGTTTTACAGCATGTTGTCATAACTTATGAAGATGTTTTAAGGCATATATACATATCTAAAATAAAGATCATCATTAGCAGAACTTTGAAAGTCTATTTTTTTACTAAATAATGAAATTTATAGAATTAGGAAGAAAGTAGTGAGTCTCAAGAATAAAAAATGAACAAAGAATCAGGAAACTATATTGGAAAATGCAAATAAATGTTGTTTGTTAACAAAACCAAAACAATATGTTTAGGAACAAGTAAGTCTTATGTTTTGTGTAACAAGATGTGTTTTATGTTTAGGAACAAGATTCTAGGGAAAATTACATGGGGGTTGGAGAAAATTTTGAAGAAAATTAAAGTGTGCTGAAATTAATGTCCTTATCAGAAGGACAGAGAGATACTGATTAACTTTGGACTCTCTCTTACGAAAATATAAATGGTGCTGAAGTGCTGGCTCAGCAGTTACAGTGCTTGCCTGGCATGTGTGAGTGCACGGGTTCGAACCCCAGCACCACGTACACAATGAAGTGTTGGAGCAATGAAAGCCACACGAAAAGCTGAATAAAATGGATTCTCTCTTTCACTCTCTCTCTCACTGTCCCTTTCTCTTTTTTTTTTTAAATAAAAGGAAATATAAATGCATATATAAATGTTAAAAATTTAAAGGTCAACAGTAAAAGAGAAATAAAGCACATAACTTCTATTAAATGAGTACAGAAGAGAGGAAGAATAAATACCTTGATCAGTTGAAGAGAAGACAAGAAAATAAGAAAAAAGTCATTAAAAAGTACTATTGATTATAAACAAATAATATGGAAAGGACAAGAACAAACATACCAATATCATAAAAATGCAAAACATTAAAGTTATTTCTTAAAAAACAGAGACTGTCAGTTGATGAAAAAAAAATTCACCTCTGTGCTTTTCCCAAAATTACCCCAAAATGAGTAAGATGGATAAAAGAACATATGTGTTGATAAACATCAATGTAAAGAAACTGATACAGCAATACTTAAATCATAAAACTATAAGTTTTTGAACAAAATTAAGAGTTCAAGAAAAAAAATATTTCATAATACTAGTAAAAGGAATCGTTTGCAAAATAAGATAAAAGAGTATGTTCCAGAATATGTTCTCCCACCTATCCACCCTATGGTCTCAAATTATATAAATGTTCATCTAAATAATTCTGAAATACAAGCATTTAAGCTGTTTCCATGCATTTGTCCAAAAGTAGCTTTATTTTTATATGTAGTTGTCTCTTTGATATGTATTCTGTCCCCAGAGCATGGACATTAAAGTTAACTTTAGTGAATATTTCAGTGATACAGTAAATGTTGTTTATGAATGTTTATATGTGATTAGCAGTTATTTCCCAATTCTTAGGTTTAAAATATAAAGCATTCACGATAGTTTCCCCAATATTTGTCTTTTTCCCTGTAATTAAAATACACAAAAAGTTTATGTATAATTAGTAAATCAACAAAACCCCAAAATTCAGGGTAAACTAAAGTGTTGAATAATTTACATGCACACCTGATATATAAGAGGAATTAGTAATTCAAATGTCCTGTGAATTAATTTCCGTTTATTTTCCTTCTTCGATTGAAATTAGGTAGGAGTCCTAGTTGGGAATGGGAAAAAAATAAAAGCCTGAAATCTCCCTTAAGGACCATGTCTATAGTAAGAAGTTAGTGACTATTTGGAGCCAATATATGGTTTTTAATCAAATATATATTTTATGAGTATTATCAGCTAACTGAGCAAGAAACTATTTATCTTGATCTTGTGCCCTCCTCAGTTAATCAAGGCATCTTGTCTGTTGAGAATATTGTTGAAGAGCAAAATTTACTCTCTAGCTTAACACAAAGCAGAGGAGTGCTAATTTAATGTCAGTCCGTTAACTCCCCATGAAAAGAAAACAGGAGCCCTTTTAACATCAAATATGCTTCTCCAATGCCTATTTCTTGTCAACAGACACCGTTTAATCTTTGAGAGACAGATGCACACATCTTTTGGCTGGAAGTACAGAGACCAGTTTTATACCAAATGCATCAAGAGGGAAATTGGGAACAGTTGTAACGCTCTATCACTCAGTGATGGAAATGCTTTTATAGTCCTGGACAAAAACTGGCCTCATGCCCGCTCCTCAAATTCCTCCTATGAGCTTTATCTATTGAGAGATTTTTCATTATTGTCTTTACTGCTTAGATCAACACCAGGCAGATTGAGTGAAAAGAGCCCTTCAAAGCCATTTTTAATCTTTCAAACAGGCAAATTAGTTGTGAATTATTTATCAAGAACATCCAGGTGGATGCTAATACAGTCAAATCAGCTTTCTGCTTTCCTGTTACCTAGAATTTTTGAGCCTGGAAAATACTGCTGTCATTCCTATTTCTTTTCTTTTTCCAATTTTCAATTTGTTTTCTAAAAATAATTTGACATGCTCTCACAGAACTGAAAGATATTTGCTTCTTTATCCTGTAGCGACATAGTCAGACCACTAAGAGAAATCAAATAGTGCCTGAATCAATGAATGTTAAGGTTTTAAAGAGAAATGCAAAGAGAACATGGGGGGGGGGGGGAAGCTGAAGGAGGAAAGATAAAAATTTAAAAACAGCTTATTATAATGAGTCTTTTTTGTCCTAGGAATGTGGAGTAAGTGCTAATCCTATTATGCTGATCAATGGATTGTTTTAAGCAAAGAACCTATTAACCAAAATTTCTTGATTTGCTAATTTTTGAAGGCAACATGAATTCTCTCTTTCCATTGCTGACCTAAATCTTTAGTCAGCCCAAATGGTATTACCTTGTTTACATTTCACATGCACTTGTGCACAACATCAATCTTTGTATTTCTCTTCTAATATCCATGCAAATTTCCTGGCTACTTCACACTTGAAGGATATAAAGTCCTGGACAAAACTGTAGGATTAAATCCAACAAAACTGAGACATAGTTAAAAAAAACCCAAGCAAAGAATATTCTCCTAGCAATGAGATTAATTTTATTAATCCAGTTGGAAACAGTGTAATTCTGTTAAGCAATAAGACAACATTTTTATTTACACTTTATAATTGTACACATTAAGGTGCACAACTTGATGTTTTGACATGTGTATACATTGTATATTGATCAAGTCAGGGTAGTGAATTAATCTCTCACCTCATGCATTTATCTTTTCTTTGTGGCAAAACCATTCAAAAATCATTTTTTCTAGCTGATTTGAAATATACAGTACAATATTGCTAACTGTGGTCACCCTACTGTGCAAGAGAAAACAGGACAATTTTTTAAAAATTGACATGTTACAGAACTCTTATCGAGCACTTATATAACACAATACTTATAAAATCCAAAAGGTTAAGAACTAGTAATGTTCCCATTTACTAATGAGGAAGCCAAAAGAAAGAATGACAGAGCAACTTATCCAAGTTTCCATGGTTAGCAAGCAGGTCAGGGAAGGACTTTAACACAGACTTCTGCCTCCAGAGCCCATCACTTAACCACTTGACATTTTCTTCTCTTCCATTCACTGTACCCAGTATTACTAAAAATATTCTTATACAGCACTTCAGTGACCCTCTACCAAAATAATAAAAATGTCTCAAACGTCTCTTGCACAAAAGCTGCACAAAACAAACTACTTGCAACTCTGATAGACATAACGAAACTGATGACTGTGCACTTCTCAGGCTGTTGCTTTCCGCTGTGTGTGCTTCTGCTCAAATTGTTGTTAAGTAATATGCTTTGGGGTGGGGAAGATGCCCAAAAGCAGAATACACAGAAAAAAGCAGTGGGGATAAGAAAATCGCATGGACATAAATAGGAAATATTGTGCTTTTTTTTTTAACCAGAGAAAAAAATGCCTTAAGCTTTAGAGTAAAAAGAAAAGCACCTTTTGAACTTCTGATGTGCTGCATACTTTCTATGTAAGATTTGCTTCAATCTCTAATAATTCTGCTCTATAGGTATGAGCATTCTTAAGGTAAGAGATCTGAAGTGCATCAGAGACATATTGCAAATCCAGGCCCTCTCTGGCCAAGTTTGTGACTCTGTTTCCTACTCTTTGTTACTCTGCAGCTAAGAAATGTTATAGTATATCCTAGTTCTGGAGTCAGTTTAGAATTCTTGATTTCCACACTATGCCTCTGCTTACTAACTATGCAATCTGGAGCAAATTAGTTAATCTCTCTGCAGCCTGAGTTCTTTATTTGTAAAACAGAAATGATAATGACATATGAGAAGCTGTGGGGATTAATGAACCGATGCAAAGGAAAGAATGTCTGCTGTGCAGATTGTAAATGTTCAATAAAAATTTGAAAATATAATCATTGCATTATTATTATTATTAGACATTACTGTAATAGTACCCTGGAAATAAGACAACCACTCCTATTCAACTTGTGGTAGAGCTATTAGTTACAGGCAAAAGGGAAAAAAAAAATCATATGGGTTGGAATGGAAGAAGTAAAATTATTCACAGAATGTCAATGTAAATTAGGTAAACCCTACAAAACAGACAGAAAAGTTACTAGAAATGTTAAGTGAGTATACCATTCATGTGAATTTGAGGACAGTATGTAAATATCTATTATATTTTTGGAAAAATAAATTTTGACTCTTTCTTCAAGACCACACAATAAAAAGTGAAGTCAAGGGGAGAAAGATGGAGGCCTGATGGATTGACTGTTTTGTGCTCGGCTCCGTGAATGGAGGAAAAATCTCCAGGACAGCTTCACTAGTCCAAGGTGCGTTTCGGGCATACTCACAAACAGAGCTCAGTGCTCGTTTAGGAAGACTTTTGGAAGAGCTGAGATTTGGATATGCTTTGTGGGGAAAAGAGGGATTTTATACATTAAAGCTGGGTCCTGCAGCGTGGGAACACCCAGCATCGCTCAGCAACAAGCCAGTGAGGGAGGAGCTGACTGGGAACCATGAATTCGGCTTAGAGAACTTCCTTCTGATCCCCACTATGCAAGGGGAGAGCAGTATTTCTCAGCTGCCTGCATAAAGGAGAAATGGGGTTTTTGCTTTTTTGAAACACAGAGCTCTGCAGGAGCCATTTTGGTCAGCGGGAGTGAGTCAGCAGTTCAGAACAAGCTACTCTAATTGCACCAGGAGCCAGCCACAGCTCGGAGACTGAACTTGGAAGAGGAGGCATGGGACAGGCCCTGCCCTCAATTAGCATGGGGGGATTCAAGTTTATGGCACACAGGAGAGCATCACTAACCTGGTACATTCCTACACTCCACCAAGAAGGCTCACTCAAACCAAGGAGGGGAGAGAGCTGTAGCAGCCCTCAGGTCCTCAGGTCCAGCACAAAAAGCCTGGAGGGACCAGGAGTGCGTCCAGCAGAGGGAGCTATGAAACCATCTCAATCTGTTACCTTCACAGAAACCTCTACCCTGCAAAACCCAGGATTTGGAGAACATCTATTCCTACACTTGAGATTGCATAATCTCAAACTGAAAGACCCTGTTAACAAAACTTAGGTGGATACTTAATATCTGCCTTTATTGTATAACAGAAAGGAGACCTCAGAGATCAGACTTCCAAGTTTTCATCAAGAAAATTTTATTTTACTGCGTATATATGTATGTATATATTCATATATATGTGTATATATACATATGTATATTTTACTTCATATGTATTTTTACTTCATATATATATACATATATATACATATATTTCTTTTTTCTTCTTTCCTTTTTCCTCTTTTCCAGTTTTTGATGTGCTCTTGACAGCCAACTGGATAATTTTTCATGAACACATGAAAATACTTGCTGTTTTTTGTTTTGTTTTGTTTTCTTTATTTTGATTTCATTTTGTTTTGTTTTTTTGTTTGTCTATAGTTTGTTTGTAGCTAGTGTTTTGTTTTGGTAGTCTTATCTTTTCTTCTATTTCCTTTCCTTCTCCTTTCTGTTCTATTCTTTTCTTTTTTATCCAGCAAATCCTTCACCTCTATTTTCTTTCTGTTCACATTCGGATAATACAACCACCTCTTTAACTTCCTCTTACTTTCCCATCTTTTCCTGGCTTCTAATTAGTCTCTACCATTCAACCCCACATTTTAGTGCTGTGTAACCATTATTGCCATGAATGTCAAACTCATTAATTACTGTATGCTTTGAAGCCTGACATAGGCCTGACATAGGTGATAGTCAAATGCTATGGTTGCCAAAAGTAATGACTAACACTAACATTTATTTCAAAGGTGGAATTTGAGTTTGGGTTATATTTGATACAAAATAACCAAATTAATACTATTTATTGTATACATTGATTGTTTGAATTGATGAGATCATACTAACTCAGGGGAAGCTGAAAAATCTCAAGAGTTATTAGTACAGCACATGTTAGGGATCGGACTTCTGAACTCAACTTCCTTGATACCACCTCATCTCAAATAAGGGATGTAACAAAACCCTGAATTCTACAACAAAGAAAGACCCAAGAGAGAAACAAACAGAGAGATCAGGCCAAGAATTAACTTCAATTTAAGGAGTACAAAGAAACCTGAGCAGTCCCCCACCCCACACCCATGTGTACCTAGGACTCCAGTCCCACCACATCAGGCACATTGGTCTCCTCGAAGGACTTCACACCCAAATACCACTCAGCTATAATGCACACCTGCCAATCCCATCACCAAGGAGGCCAGATACCAGAACAACACATAGGTTGGTCCATTCTGGCCTGCCCCACACCTCTGGGACCCTATCACCCAGCAGCACACTCCTACCACTTAGCTTCAACAACACAGTGGGCATCCCAACAGTCCCACCAGGTCCCAAGTCCAAATACTGGAACCTAAATCCAAAGGTGTAACAAAATAGGCTCCAGGATAGATATAGCATTCTGGAAGAAAAAGGTCACTAGAGTGGCAGTGTCAGACCCACTCCTTGACATGTAAGAAGAGGTACCTGGAGACAGGTCTAGCATTCACAGAGGAAACCTCAATTCAAAAATCTAGAAGAACTCTTCAAAGATGAAGAATCAAACTAGAAGAGGTTCACCTCAGACCCATCAAGGAGTCCATGGCCAAGAACCAGGAGGAAAATTTGGAAAAAATAATCAATGATCTGATAATGAAAATGAACAATGAACTAAAAGAATTAATTAAGGGAATAAGTGAGAAAGTTCAAGAGTTGAGAAACTCTATAATCAAATAAATAGAGATACTCAGAAAGAAAGTAACAAAAGCTAAAATCTGCAGTCAAAGACAAGAGAGGAACCATGGAGGAATTTAATAATAGACTAACTTCTGTAGAAAATAGGACCTCTGCAATTGAAGAAAGAACTTAGGACAATGAGGACAGGATGAGCAAGCTTGAGTAAATGGATGACAAAAGAGAAAAACAATTAAAAGAACTTGATCAGAATTTAAAAAATATCTGGGATGAAATGAAAAGTAACAGTCTAAAGAGTAATTGTGATACAAGAAGAAATTGAAACACAAACAAATGGTATGAGGAACATCCTCAAGGAAATTGTTAAAGAAAACTTTTCCCATAAAAAATAAAATCAGATATGCTCATCCAGGAAGTTTACAGGACACCCAATAGGACTAATCAAATGAGAAACTTACCAAGACACATCATATTCAAAATGAACAACAGGGATATCAAGGAATCAATATTAAAATCAGCAAGAGAGAAATGTCAAATCACATTCAGAGGCAAACCAATAAGAATTATCTCTGACTTTTCAGTTCAGACTCTGGAGGCAAGAAGGTCATGGAAAGAAATCTTTCAATGTCTGAATGACCACAACATGCAGCTAAAAATACTATACCCAGCAAAACTCAGCTTCATACTTGAGAGGGAAATAAGAACATTTCTTGATAAGGTCAAACTGGTAGCATTCATGAACAGAAAAAAAGCCTTACAAAGAATCTTCAAAGATATGCTCCAGATAAAAGAATAAACAATCAATACCCCAAACCCACAAACAGAGGAAATTTAATAAAGGTACATCCTATCAATACCCAACAAAGACAGCACAGAACTTACTAATAATACGCAATGAATATGAACCACATACACACTTCTGTTATAACACTGAATGTGAGTGGTCTAAATCCACCACTCAAAAGACAGATTAGCAGAGTGGATCAAAAAACAAAATCCAACAACATGTTGCTTACAAGAGACCCACTTAACAGTCAATGACATCCACAGACTAAGGGTGAAAGGATGGGAAAAAAATTGCTATGCATATGGCCCAAGAAAGCAAGCCAGTGTCTCAATACTTATATCCAACAAAGTTGATTTCAAACATAAATTAATCAGAAGAGATAAAGAAGGTCACTAATTAGTACTAAAGAGAATCCTACAACAGGAAGATAAAAATCATAGTAAATATGTACTCTCCAAATAATAGTGCTCTCAACTATGTGAATAAATTACTTTATAACATAAAACCACTTGTAGACATCAATACAATAATACTGGGTAAGTTCAACACTCCTGTGTCACCAATAAACAGATCATCTAAACAAAAAATCATACATCTCCAGCCTAAACAACTCCATAAATCAAATGGACTTAATAGACATATATAGAATATTCCACTCCAAATCAGCAGAACAAAGCTTCTTCTCAGCAGCACATGGATCCTCTCCAAAATAGACCATATTCTGGTTCACAAAGGAAATCTCAGCAAATATATAAAAGTAGACATTATTCCATGCAGACTATCATACCATAACGCCATGACTCTAGCAATCAACAGCAAAAATCATAACAGAAAACACACATATTCATGGAGATTGAATAATACCCTATTAAATGAAGAATAGATCCAAGAAGGCATGAGAGCAGAAATTTAAAAATTCTTGGAAGAGAATGAGAATGAAGACACAACATATCGAAACCTCTGGGACAGCATGAAAGCATTCTTAAGGGGAAAATTTACAGCACTGAATACCCACATTAAATATGAGGAAAGATCCTAAATAAATAAGCTAATGCTCCACCTCAAATCCCTACAAAATGAAGAACAATCTAATCCCAAAACCAGCAGAAGCCTGGAAATAATCAAGAGCAGAGCTGAAATCAATGAAATTGAGAACAACAAAAAAAGAAAAAAAATTAAAAAATTGATGAAATAAAGAGCTGGTACTTCGAAAAAATAAATAAAATTGATAGATCCCTAGCCAATCTCACTAAAAGAAGGAGAGGAATGAAGCAAATCAATAAAGTCATCAAAGAAAAGGGAGTGATCACCACTGACTCAGTGGAAATCCAACAATTTATAAGATCATATTTTGAAAAAACTGTACTCCTCTAAATTAGATAATATGGAAGACATGGACAAATTTCTAGACACATAAAACATCCCCAAATTGATGCAGGATGATATGGAAATCCTAAGCAGCCCAATAACAGGCACTGAAATCCATATGGCAATTTACAGCCTTCCAAAGAAAAAAAGCCCAGGACCTGATGGATTCCCCACTGAGTTTTGTCACATAATGAGGTGGTGATAACACCTCTCCTTATTAAACTATTCCAAGAAATTGAAAAAGAAGGAACTCACCCAAAAATCCTTAATAAAGTTCTAGCAAACCACAATCAAAAACACATCAGAAAATAATTCACCATGATCAAGTGGGATTCCAGGTATGAAAGGCTGGTTCAACATATAAAAATCAATAAATCTGAATCATCACTTAAACAGAATTAAGGACAAAACCCATATGATATCTCAGTTGATGCAGAAAAAGGCCTTTGATAAAATTCAGCACCCATTTATGCTCAAAAATCTGGAGAAGATAGGGATCAAAGGAACTTAACTTTGTGAAGGCCATATATGCCAAACCCTCAGCTACAAAATACTAAACAAAGAAAAACTTAAAGCATTTCCACTAAACTCAGGAATAAGACAAGGCTGTCCACTCTCACCACTTTTATTCAATATTGTTCTTGAGACCCTAGCCAGAGCAATCAAGCAAGAAAAGGAAATCAAAGGGATAATAATAGGAAGAGAGGGAGAAGACAAACTCTTCCTTTTTGCTGATGATATGATACTTTATTTGGAAGATCCAAAAAAAGCCCACCAGAAAACTGCTTAAACTTATAAACAGATTTAGCAAAGTGGCAGGTTACAAGATCAATACCCATAAATCAATAGCTTTCCTATACACTAACAATACCAAGGCAGAAGAAATCAGGAAATTGGTCCCTTTCACAATATTGAAAAGAATAAAATACTTGGGAACTAATTTAATTAGGGAAGTAAAAGTCCTCTACAATGAAAATTATTGGACACTGAAGAATGAAATCCAAGATGACCTGAGAAGATGGAAAGACATTCCACGCTCTTGGTTAGGCAGAATTAATATAGTAAAAATGGCCATTCTGCCAAAAATGCTATACATATTCAATGCAATCAACATCAAAATTCCAATGTCATTCTTACAGATACAGAAAAAGCAATTCTCAAATTCATTTGGAACAATAAGAAACCCAGAATAAGCAAAACATTACTACGCAAGAAAGACAAAACAGGTGGCTTTGCTATACCAGATCTAAAACTATTATACAGAGCTGTAGTAACAAAAAGATCATGGTACTGATATCAAAATAGGAATGAAGACCAATGGAATAGAGCAGAAGACCCTGAAACAAACGCACAAATCTTTAAACATCTGCTCTTTGACAAAGGGGTCAAAATATAACATGGAGGAGAGACAGCCTATTTAGCAAATGGTGCTGGACAAACTGGCCAGCCACTTTCAGAAAGTTGAAATTAGACCCTTCTCTTTCACTTTGCACAAAAATTAAATAAAAATGTATCAATGAACTAGGAATTCAACCAACTATCTTGCAGCTGCTGGAAAAAATGTTAGGACCAACACTCCAGCATTTGGGAGTAGGTAAAGACTTTCTCAATATGTCTCCAAAAGTGAAAGAAGTAAAGTTAAAAATCAATGAGTGAGATGCCATTAAGCTAAAAAGCTTTTGCTCAGCTAAGGAATTGATTAAAATTGTCAAGAGACTTCCCACAGAATGGTAGAGAATCATGACCTGTGATACTTCTGAGAGGGGACTAATGTCCCGCATTTCCAAAGTTCTCAAAAATCTCAAACTCAAAAACATAAACAACCCAATCAATAAATGGGCCAAAGAGCTAAATAGAAACTTCTCAACAGAGGACATTCAGCAAGCCAATGAGTACATGAGATCGTGCTCTAAATCACTAGTAATCAGCGAAGTGCAAGTGAAAACTACATTAAGATTTCACCTCACTCCATTCAGATTGGCAAAAATGAAGAATACAAACAATAATAGATGCTGGAGGGGTTGCAGAGAGATAGGAACACTAGCACACTGTTAGTGGAACTACAGACTGGTGCAGCCCCTCTGGAAAGCAGTGTGGAGAATCCTCAAAAAATTAGGGATGAACCCACCATATGATCCAGCTATCCCTTTCCTGGCTATTTTTCCAGGGAATTTAGAATCAGCACATTACAGCAACACAGCAAAATATATGTTCATAGCAGCTCAATTTACAATAGCTAAATTATGGAACCAACCCAGATGTCCCTCGCTGGATGAATGGATCTGAAAACTGTGTTATACATATATACCATGAAGTTCTACTCAGCAATTAGAAACAATGAAATTGCAGCCTTTGAAGGTAAATGGATGAGGATGGAAGAAATTGTGTTGAGTGAAGTTAGCCTAATCCAGAGAGTCAAGAGTTGAATGTCTTCACTTATCTGTAGAGGCTGGAGCTAAACCCAGGCCTCTGTGAAAGGCAGTCGATCTCATATATTAGACCCAGCAAGGAGTAGCAACACATAATCTAGGGTAATCATAGATATGTATCAGGAAGGACTGGGGAGGGGGGCTGGGGAGAGTGGGAGAATAGGGAGGGATCTAGGGGATAAATCTGATTTCAAAATATATGCAATATCACAGTGTTACTTTGGATGCATTTTTGATTGTATAACAACTAAATTTCTTAATAAAAAAAAGGCAAGAGAATGACCCAAATTTAAAAAAAGTTAAGTCAAAATGAATAACAGAAGAAAACTTTAGTATTATTAGAGCAGGAAAAAAACTGTCTTAGAAAGAAAACGATAAACAATTGAAAACGGATAAATTGAACTTAATCAAAAATGTCTGATGTTCAAAAGACACCATTAAGAAAATGAAAAGGTAATCAATACACTAGGAGAAAATTATAGAACACATAAAAAAATCCTTATAACACAATAATGAGAAGACAAAGAACTTAGTAGAAATAAGACCACGATATTTGTACACCAACAAAGAATATATACAGATGGTATAAAAGACATTAAATAACTGCAAATTAAAATGGCGATGAGATATCCACTAAATTAAAATGGCAATACAATGGCTATAATCAAAGAGACCAACTATATATAACAAGTATTGGCAAGGATATAGAACTGGAACTCTCATGTTCAAGGTGGAAGTACAACTATTTGTAAAATTACTTTGCAGTTTCTTATAAAGTTAAACATATATTTAACCATATGACCCAGCAATTCCACACTTAGATATTTTTCTAAGATAGATTCTTGTTCAAAAAATGTGTTCATGAATGTTCATAGCAATTATTCACAATAGTTTCATACTTAAGATAATGCAAGTGTTCATCAGTTGGTGAATGGATAAACATTCACCAGTGTAATCATGCAATGTATTGCGTATTCTACAATATATTATTTTTGAACAATTAAAAGGAATTAATAATATTCAGAATAATATAATCTCTTTGATGAAGCTAGCCACAAAACTATACATAATGTATTATTCCATTTATATGAAACTCTAGAAATGGTAGATCTAACTTGTAATGATAGAAAAGAAATCAGTATGGGGCTGGAGTGGTGGCTCAGTGGTTACAGCGCTTGCTTGGTATGCAAAAGGACATAGGTTCAAACCCCAGCACTGTGTACACAACAAAGTGTCAGAGCAATGAAGGCCATGTGAAAAACTAAATAAAATTG
>PVKS010011590.1:0-56238 GCA_004027875.1 Aplodontia rufa | reverse complement strand
ATGGGAGAAAATTTTTGCCTGCTACACCTCGGACAGAGGGCTAAGATCCAGAATATACAGGGAACTAAAGAAACTAAACTCCAAACTCGCAAATAATCCAATCGATAAATGGGCTAAAGAACTCAAAAGGAACTTCTCTCCAGTGGAAGTCCAGAAAGCCCACAAATATATGAGAAAATGCTCTATATCATTAGTTATAAGGGAAATGCAAATCAAAACTTCCATGAAATACCACCTCACTCCTGTTAGAGTGGCAAAAATGAAGAATACAAACAAGGACAGATGCTGGAGGGCCTGTGGGAAAAGAGGAACACTATTACACTGCTGGTGGGACTGCAAACTGGTTCAGCCACTATGGAAAGCAGGGTGGAGAATCCTCAAAAAATTAAGGATGGAACCACCTTATGACCCAGCTATGCCACTCCTGGGAATTTTCCCAAAAGAGTTAGAATCAGCGTATTATAGTGATGTGGCTTCCTCAATGTTTATAGCAGCTCAATTTACTATCACATATAGACTATGGAACCAATCCAGATGCCCCTCACTTGACGAGTGGATACAAAAGCTTTGGTACATATATACTATGGAATACTACTCGGCCATTAGAGAGGACAATATTATGTCTTTTGAAATCAAATGGATGGAGATGGATAGAATTATGCTTAGTGAAGTCTCCCAAGCTCAAAGACTCAAGGGCCAAATGGTTTCTCTCATCTTTTGATGGTAGTATATATGGGGAAGCAGTAGGGCTGACGGCTAACCTAACAAAGCTGCAAATTGAATGACTTTCAGAGTAATAAGGGGATGGCTCTATAGGATACTTGGAGGTGTAGGGAGGAGGATGGGGAGGGGGGAGGGCATATGAAGAACTCACAGGAGTCTGGACATTGGGAAGATGGGGGAACCATCCCAGAAGCTGATGTCATTCCTCCACGAACTACCCATTTAACACATGAGTTCTTCTGGGGGAAACTGCAGTAGGTAAAATCCAAGGTGGTTATCCATGATCTGGTTTTTCTCCTAGATAACAAAGTTTATATCCATTGATTGCTAATGTTTTGATAATGTTTCCCCCTCAAATGTATCTCTATATACTTCTAATAAAAAATAAAAAAAAATCAGGGGGGTAGTGGTGTTGTTAAGGGGTGACTTAATCACAGCTGCCTATTTCAAATAAACATTGGTTAAGCCAAAGAAAATGCCTCTCAGCCACCTTCCTGCAAGCTCAACATCCCTTTTTCTTTTAGAAATTGGGAGTCATCAATGCTGAGTCAATTTTGAGATGTTTCTCTTTATTAGAATGTCAGTTCTGAAAGGAGCTTTCAGTGATCTATACATACCTACATCTTGCATAAATCATTGTTTTTGCTTTTATATTTCTAAGTTCATAGGAAGTCAGAAATCTCCAAGGGTCCAGTCCAAATTGCAGAAAGAAATGTTCAAAGCTTGACTTCAAACCCAAGCCATAAAAACTAAATATTACTCGCTTAAAATGAAGGTTTCCTTGACAGCCAGATGACGGAGGCAGTCAGGAGGTGGCAGAGTCTGTGAGGGGGACGTCTGGAGCTCATTCCCCCACAAAGAGGCTGAAGCGACTCTAGATCAGATGTAATCTTTGGCTTTTGGACAAAGACAGTGCAATTCCTCACTAGAGAAAAATATTCTTAATCACTAATGTTTCTCATCCATTATTAAAACGAATATTTTTGCCCTTCAAGTGATTGACTGTACAATCAAAATTCTTTGCACAGAGAAATCAATAAAGCCAGATGATTTTACAAGTAAAATCTACCACGAAAGAAGATACGAGACATGTATCCAAGGAGAGACGTTCAAAACTAATGTAGGGAACAAAAAAAATAAATAAAGAGACCATCTGTTCACAATCAGGGAGGTTCAATGTCATAATGATCTGACCATTTTAAATTTAGTAGTATTTAATTTCTGATTCCATTAAAATTCTGCAAACTCTATTTTTTCATTTTTGTTAATAAATTTGACAATATCATTCTAAAATTAACAGAGAGTAGCAAAGACTTCATAGAGAAGAAGCACAATTATCCTTCCTGATGTAGGAGAATTTGAGGGAATATTTCTTATCAGAGATCAAAACTTACTGTAAAGCAATGGTTAGTTAAAAAAAAAGCTTAGTGTTGACACCAGGATCAATAACCTGACCTAAAGGGCAAAATAAAGATTCAGGACATAAACCAACATGTATATGGAGAACTGCAATAAGAAAGTGGTGGTGGTGCTGTTGGTAATTGAAGAAGGGATCAAAAAGTCAAAACATGATCCTGGGTCAGTTGTTCATCTATGTGGAAGAATTTGGATCCTTACTGTGTAATATGCCAAAATAAATTCCTGAAGGCTTAAAGGCAACTGTAAAACAAAAACTTCAACTATTTCAGAAGAAAATCTAGAAAAATAATTTTATAACCTAACAGCAAAGTGTTTGTTGTGCCCTAAATATACTAATAAGTTCAAGATTGATAACTATAATTGTGTCAAATTATTTTCTTGAGTATATAAAAAGACTTTATAAATAACATCAAAAGATAAACCATCAACAAGGTACACACAGCACACATAATTGATAAAAGACTGGTATTCCAAATTCCTATCTATCAAAAAGAAAAAATAGAGTAATAAGGAAAAGACACAGGGAGGTCTTTCAGAGAAAAGGATGTCCAAATGACAAATAATTACTAACCTAAAATTTAATCTCATTAACTATTCAGGAAATACATCTTGAAATCTGAATACTGTATCATTTTACAAATATTGGATTCACTCCTAGTTGTAAATATGTTGATAGGTACACTAGGACACAAATGCAAAAACGCCATGGTACTATTATTCACAACAGAAAAACATCCCAACAGCCAAAATGTCTGCTGATGGAAGAATGAAAAAATATAGAGAGGAATTTCTTCCAGTGGAATACGATTGGGTAGAAAGATGAATGAATGCCTTTACACAAAATAACTTGAAAGAAAGTTAGAACTACAATATTTAATGAAGTGAACAATTTGCTTCAGGCCAAACGCAACCCAGAAAAAAAATTTTTATGTAACTTAAAAACAAAACTAAGCAATACAGTGCTAGAAACACTTGTGATTTTGTGGAATTTTTTTATTAGTTTTTAAAATAGGGAAAAAGTAATATGACAAAGAATCACACAGTAGATTCAAGGTTGTAAGAGAGAGAGATATCAAAGGTGCCCGTTTCATTAAAATGCTTTTCATAACAGGTAATATATAGCTTACTTATATTCTTCGGTCTATATCAAATATTATAAAATATTTTAAAGAGTCAATATAAAGGTATTACTTCTTCAGTTAAACAAATGGCTTTGAAGCAAGAGTATTTATTACGTACAGCAACGCTTTTTCTCAAATAGCAACAGCAGGTAAAAGAATACCAGATCAGAAGTCTGAAGACTTGTGTCTAAGTCAACTCATCCCCTATGAGCTCTGCGAATTGGGGTGGGTCATGAAACTTCTTTGAGTTCCTGTGTCCCAACTAAAAAATGAAGACTAAAATGAAATCTCATCCTGTCCATGCCATAAGCCTATTATGAAGAGGTAATATAATAGCGATTTTAAAATTGTACAGTGTGAAGGTGCTATAACAACGTAGATAGGAAAGTCATTGCCCACTTATTGCGGTAAATTCTGATTCATGGTATGGTAGACACGGATAGCACAGCAAAGGGAAGCAGATTCTGCAAAGAGCAGCAGCTGGAAACACTTGGCCACAAATGCAATGGTTATGGGGATCAGAGGAGACGCCCCGGAAAGAAAAACTGAGGCCATCTTTGCTCCAATTAAAGGTGGAGTATTCAGGATTTTGAAACTGTTACTGTTGCCAGCAATAATGACAGCAACATATATAATAAAATAAGCAGAACTGAAAGACCCAAGCTGAGCCTCTGCAACGCCACTAATTCATTTTGCGTCTGTGGAGAAAGCCATCTCCCGCAGCCTCATTTTATACATCTGTAAAAGGCGGTTGTTTTCGAGCACTGATGTTTCCTCCAGCACTGACGCTATATTATTTCACGGCTGTGGAGTAATTTCTCTGGCAATGAGCTGAAATGCAGTAAAACCAGGAATATCACACAGTATCTTAATGTTTGGCTTTTACAATTTCCTAAGTGGTTTTACATGCATCATCTCCTTTCACAGAATCTTAAAATTCAGTGTTGAAAGAGACATCAGATGGCATGCTCCCCGGTTATTATTTTTAAATTTTGTTTTTCTTTTCCAAATTAGTACTTAATGTACTGCCAGTCTATACTGGAGTACTCCAGAGACGTGGAACTGTTGCACAAGGGCCTCCATCTCAATTTCAGTAATTCTGTTATGAGAAACTTCCTCACAAGAGCTCTGGTGATGGTGTGACAGCCACCCATGAGCACTGGGCTGTGTTCTTCCTATAGATTCCCATCTGATTTTCAAAACAGCCCTACAACCCCGCATGCACCATGACTGCCACTACCACTCTTCCCTTGTGAAGGTCACTTAAGCAGCCTAGACCCAGAGCTCAGGCTCACACTCCTTAGGGTCTACCTAGTAGGACCTACTTCCAGACCAGTGTTCACCTTTTAAAGATTAATAGACTTCATTTTATAGAGCAATTTCAGATTTACAAAAATACTGAGCAGAAAGTCCAGACTTCCTATATACCCTATTCCTCCCTCTCCACAGTTTCCCCTATTCTTTTCTTTTTAAAGAGAGAGAGAAAGAGCGCACACAATAATCAATTTTATTTATTTATTCATTGGTTTTTGTTTTCCCAACACCTAGATGCATGTGCTGGGGTTGAAACCGGGTCCTTGTACATGCCAGGCAAGTGCTCTACTGCTGAGCCATCACTCCAGCCCTCCCCTATTCTTAATACCTTATTGTAGTATGTTTGTCATGATTGATGAACCATGTCAATATATTATTATTAGCATCTGCAATTTACAGTGGAGCTAACTCTGGGTATTGTACATCTTATTAGTTTTGACATCCTCATCCCTTTTTATTTATTTATTTTTACTTGCTAAGATTGGCCTTGAACTTGCAATCCTCTTGCTTCATCCTCCTGAGCTGTTGGGATTACAGGTGTGCCCCATGGGGCCTGGTTCAACATATTACCATTATTATAGTATAGTACAGAAAAGTTTTTATTTCCCTAAAATTCCTGTGTGCCTCATCCATCCTCCCTTCAAACCTCTGGCAATCACTTATCTTTTTATCATCTCTTTAGTGTTGACTTTTCAAGAGTGTTGTGTAGTTGGAATCAAAGAATGTATATTCAGATTAGCTTCTTTCATTTAGCAATCTTTAAATTTATCACATATATTTTAATGGTTTGGTAGCTTGTTTATTTATATTGCTCAATAATATTTTATTATATGTCTATACTGCAGTTTATCCACAAATCTACTGAACAGTATTGATTACTTCCAACTTTGGGCAATCACAAAAAAATCTGCTATAAAATCCATGTTCAGGTTTTTAAGTTTCAATTCATTTAAGTAAATTCTGAAACATGTTTGCTGAATCACATGGTAAGAGTATATTTAGTTTTGTAAGAAACTGATAACTGTTTTCCAAAATGACTATGCTATTTTATATTATCACTGACAATAAATGAGACTGCCTATTGCTACATTTCCTCATCAACATTTGGAGATGTCAGTGGCTTGGATTTTAGCCATTTACTAATAGGTGTGCTGTGGTATCTCCTTGCTTTAATTTGTACTTCTTTAATGACGTATGATATTAAGTATCATTTCATGTACTTATTTGCCAAGTGGGTATCTTTGACGAGGTGTCTGTTCAGATATTTTGCTCATTTTTTAATTGAGTATTGGTTTTTTTCATTGTTCAGTTGTAGGATTATTTTTATGTTTTGGATTCAAGTCCTTAATCAGATACGTGTTTTGCAAACATTGTCTCTTAGTCTGGTATATCTGCTTATTCTCTTAACAGTGGCTTTCACATAGCAGATATATTTTACCTTTAATAAAGTCCACCTTATTGATTTTTTTCTTTCATGGATCATGATTTTTGGTGTTGTATCTAAAAGCCAAAAGATCATATTCAAAATTATCCTGATTTTTCTCCTATTTTCTGGGAATTTTAGAGCTTTGCATTTCTCAAGTCTTTGAGTTGTTCATGAAATGTGTACCATCTTTGTCTAGATTCATTTCTTTTGCCTGAAAATATTCAGTTGTTCTAGGGAAATTTGCTTAAAAGGCTATGTATTCTTCATTGAATTATCTGTGCGTCTTCATCAAGGATCAGTTGATAGTATTTGTACTGTTTTGGGATTCTCAATTCTGTTCTGGTCATCTCTTCATCTATTCTCTCAAAAATACTGCACTGTCTTGTGTATACCTTTGCATTAAGTCTTAGATTTGGTTGTGTCAGTTATTGAACTTAGTTCTTCTCCTTCAGTATTGTGTTGTCGCCTGTTCTGGGCCTTTAGCCTTTCCATAAAAGCCTAGAAGAAGAGGCTGGAGAGATGACTCAGTGGTAGAGTAATTGCCTGGCATGCACAAGGTCGTGCGTTTGATCCCATGCACTGCATACACGAATAAATAAAGGAAAAACAAAAAAGCAAATAAAAAATTAACTCTCTTTCTCTTTCACTCTCTCAAAAAAAAAAAAAGAGAGAAAAGAAAAGAAAATTGGGAAATACAGGACATATTTCAAAATGGCCACTTTTGGAAGGATAGGGATTTTTTTTTCCTCAGGTTTTCATTGTGAGAATCCTATAAGATCCTGGAGGTAAAACTCACAAAAGCATTCCTCATAAGAGTCGGTACCCCCTCAGCACTTTAAACTCTCAAACTTGTCCATAGGGTTCATCTGGAAGTTTGTCAATTACAATCTAAGTTTTCTAACCTCTGCCCTGGCTCCACTAGAGGTTTCTATTCTTAAGGTCCATGCCAGCAAGTTGTCAATATTTCCAGCTACCTATCAGTTGTTTCAGTTTGGAGGCAGTGGTTCCTTTGACTTCAGTTTTCTGATGGATCCAATAAAAGTTGTTTATTTACAGTTTGCTCAGCTCTTTTCTTGTTGTTAGGATAGGATCATTGGCCTTAAGCTCCTTACATCATAGAGTAGAAATAGGAAGTCCAGTGTATACTTTTAAGAATAAACATACTTTTTCAGTGAAACAAACATTTTTTAAAAAAACGAAATTCTTTCAAGTATGGTAGGTAAAGTCTGTATCTTTTCCATTACCTATTTTAATTTGCATTCAATGGCTCATTGATGGTTAAAGTAGTATATAGTCAATGAATATTATATATCAAAAATATTCTTATTATGACCTGATACTACACATAATCATACCATTCAACAATAATCTCTTAATATTTTGCTGTTTCATATATACACGTATTTATAGATATATATGATTTTTGCCCTTTTTTTCTCTTTTTTCCTCTCTGCATCCTTCCCTCCCTTATTCATTTTTTACTTTCTACTCACCTCTATATTCAACATACTAATTACTTCTCAAATATATATGTATATATATGTATGCATATATAATTTAACTTTAATCCAGTATACATGACGATGTTGTATATTTAGTTGCATGTATATATACTAAGGTGTATAAATTAATCTATCTTTCAGTCTGTTCCTATAATTTAATCTGATCCCAGAATGGATGTAAGTCTTCCTTCTAACTCATGTGGACTATGTGGGAGTTGGTGGCTTCTGGGAAATTGAGATTTCAGGCCAGGGTGGCATTTGAAATTCCTTGAGTTTGCTCTGAAGTTCCTGGCGCTCAGACTCTGCTCATCTCAACCACCTAGGACAGCTCCTCTGGGATGCTCCTTCACTTACCTTTCTCCTAGCTTCTTCCCTTTCTTGTCCAGAGGAGAAACTGATAGAACACATTCCTTCTGTGTTTCAAGCAGTGTGAGTCTGTGGGCCTCTTTTATCCAGAAAACTGTCCTTTTCCATTTTTCTATCATTATCTTCATTACTTTAAGGTTTTGTTCTGCTATTTTATCAAAAATATGTTTCAAAGCTGGGCATGGTGACTCATAGCTGTAACCCCAGCAGCTTGTAAGGATCATGAGTTCAAAGCCAGCCTCAGCACCTAAGTGAGGCCCTAAGCAACTTAGCTGGACTCTATCTCAAAATAATATAAAATGGTCTGAGGATGTGGCTCAGTGGTTAAGAGCCCCTGGGTTAAAAAAAAATGTATATATGTTTCAAAAGTCCCCTTTATGGTGAAACATAATTTACAAATTTATTTGTAATGTCTCTTTTCATGGAATATAAGTTTAAATCATTTAAATAGAATGTAATAAAGCTTTAGACACATAAGTAATTGTTGAAAGACAAAAATGGATATAAATAAAAATTATGGTACCTTTTAGAAAATTCATCAATTCTTTAATTTCCATTTAAGAAAAATATTGATTTCATTGAGACTCAATTCTATAATCAGTTTTGTTAAAATGACACTGAAATGTGTATGTACATCTCTGTGATTAGCATATTTATAACTTAAGTTTGATCATCATCACCATTACAATAGCTGCTGGGTGACAGACAGCGCACCCAAGCTCGTCACAGGAATTCATTGGCTAACACTGAACTTCAATCTCTACCAATATATCCCTTAATCACTCATAATTGCTGATATAGCTTGAGTTCCTGATGTCACAAAATGAACTAAAAAAGAAAGTGAAGTGTCACTAGCTTTGTTACGGTATGTAAACTCAAATTCGTTCCATTTTCACTATTGAAGAAAAGCAAGTGACCGACTTCCAAAGAACCAACATACTTCAGCTTCAGTTCACATGATTAAAACCAGAGGTGACGGAATCTATTTCCACACTTCTAGCAACTGTTGGCACAGCATGAAAGCCTAACTCCTTCACACTGAGTGAAATAAAAGACAAAAAGAATACCTTGAAAAATTATGACTGATGCGTGCCTTACTGAAGATCTTCAGCTTCTAGGCTGAGATAAATGGCACCAGCTTTTCCAAAGAATTCTGACTTTTTTTTTTTTTAATATAGAAGTTGGAGTGGTAGCTCAGTGGTTACAGCGCTTGTCTGGCACATGTGAGGATCTGGGCTTGAACCCCACTACCACATACACAACTAAGTGGAGGAAAAACAAAAACTAGATGAAAAAATAAATAAAATTGATTCCCTCTTTCTCTCATTAAAAAAAAAAACAATCTAAGATCAGCCATCAGTGTGGGTTGTAAAAGGGGACATGCCACTGGGTAGTTTGTCATTTAAATTAGAAATGACAGATGAGAGTCCTTAAGCAAGACAGATAGGTTATGGCACATTAACAGCCATTCCCAGATCTGTGTGGCTTCAAACAGAAAGAGTTGTTTTACCATTTGGGCAAAATCCACTGTAAGTCTGGGCAACAACAGTCATGGTTCCATCCCGGTACCGTAGCCCAAAAAAAGAAGTTAAATTAAATTGGATTAAATTAAATTAAAGTAGATTATGGGCCTGCTTGTAGAATTCAAAATGATAAAACTTCCAGAAAAAAAAAATTAAATGAGCTTGAGTTGGTGATGAATTTTTATTTTACTTTTGAAATAAAATTTAACAAAGTTCCAGTGTTTATTGGTGTGTTATAGTTGTGCATAATGAAGGGATGCGTTGTTGCTTATCCTACATGCATACACTATAACAATATAATTACATCAGTGGCATTCCCCAGTATTTCTCTTCCTTCTCCGCTCTGGTGATGAATTTTTAGATGCAACACCAAAAGCATATTTCAGACTGACCCCAAGCTTTGAACAGCAATTTTTTTTTTTAAAGAACCAACTACACCTTGACATTTGATTGGCTTTTCATAGAATCTCTTTGGAGAACTGAAGATTCTTCTATTAATTGTTTGCCATGTTGATGCTAATGCTTTCATTTATGACAGAGGTCTGTTCCTAGGACATATCTTTCAGGGCAATTATTTTCTACTGGGAAAAAATTATATAGACACCTGAATTTCCAATAATTAAGCACAGGAAAGTAGAAAAACATTGTGAATTAAAGTGTTCTGTTGCTCTGGTTGTATACGTAGATGCTTACGAAAACCAACAAGAAGCAGTGGTCCCTCTGCTGACTGATTCATTTGTTCATTCATTATTCATTCACTCAACAAATAGTCAATGAGGTTTCACTATGGTGTAGAAGCTAGTACAACTCTTATTCACATGGGATGACAGAAAATAAGCAAAAGCCAAATAAAACACTTTAAATTATAATAATGTTGAACACAAAAACTATAATATTACTAACAACCTATCAGGGCCTAATTTATGAAGAGCTGATGATGGTACCTTCCAGAGAGAGAAAATAGTTAAAAAAAATTTTTGATTAAGTGCATTGGTGGAATTCTTGGTCTGTTCACCTGCATAACAAAATGCTAAGAACCAGATGGCTTATAAACCAAATCCAGCTCTGGAGTCCGGGCTGTCAGGATCTATGCACTAGCAGATCTGGCAAGGGCCTGCTTCCTCAGACACAGTCCCTTGTCACTGTGTCCTTACATGGCAGAGGGGCCTAGTTCACTCTCTGGATAGTCCTTTTTAATCCCATCGGGACCTAATCACATTCCAAAAACCTCACCTCCTAATACCAGGACGTTGGTGGTTAGGACTCAACGTAGGAATTGGAGGAGGGGCCATATGCGTTCAGTGTTGCGGCAGGACATGGAGAATTAGGGACTTGATAGTGACAAAGCTGGAGAGTGTCAGAAATAAAATTATTAAAAATTCTAAGGTGCCATAAGAAAATGCCCAGAAGTGGGTGAGCAAGACAGTTTACTTCTGCAGAAGGGTGCCCCCACAAACGGGATCAGATGAGCAAGCACATTGGACGGGCAGTCCACCTGCTCGTATCTCCAACCTGATGTAATACTACCCTTTACTCTGATTGGAGGAGCTCAGGGGCACAATCTACATGATTGATTAGCATAAAATTGGGGCAGAGACAGGAAAGAGGTACTAGTGTAGTGGGATAGCTGATAAGGAGTTTAAAAACAGACTATCTCTGACCACATGGTTCCTGACCTGAGATGGCTTCCTTTCACGTGCTAACCTTAAGACTGCATTCTGAAAACGAACCATCAGTCTTCCTATTCCTCACAAGAAAGGTACAAGAGTCCCATAACTCAGGGCCCGAGCAGTCTTAGGGTGAGGAGTCATTTTAGATAAAAATCAAAGACCTGAAAGATATAGGTAAGGAATCCATAATCTGATTTCTGTATTGAAAAGTTTGATTTGCCCATGAAAAATGATTTAGAAGAAAACTAAAAATGAGGTGAGGATACCCATCAGGAGACTCTTCCATTTGTTTAACAGAAAATGAGCTGCTGTTGGCTTGTTTTCACTTGGCAGCAACAAAGATGAAAGATAGACACACATAGGGTCCTTAAGATGGGACCACAGGCCTTGCCGCTCTGCGTGAAAACAAGTTTAGGGTTGCTTGTGGAGGGAACTGACATGCACCTTGTAAGATCACAGGGTCCAGAAAACTGTCAGCTGTGGAGTGGCCAGGCTGGCTTCTAGATGGCATAGTGCATCTTGGCCATGTCTCCTTGCTCCATAGGAGGGACATCTGCAGCTAGGTTGCTTTCCTATATGTCCACCATAGTTTTCTTAGGAAGGGAAAATGCTTCTATTTGAAAGAAGCTAATTTCTCTCAAAGTCTATACATTTATGAATAAGGTTAAATTTGGAAAGGTAAAAGCCAAATATATGCATTCAGTATTGTTTTTCCACGAACAGCATCAGTTCATCTGAGCACCCTCATCTGAGCACATTAATGACGCTCAGGAGTTTCTGCGTGGCAGAGAGCGATCTCCTCTTTGTCGTTGGGCTACAGTTCCAGGTGGAGGCTGCTTCAGCCTCTGTCCTCCCCCCAACAACATTCCTTACACAGATTGTGGCCCTTCAAACAAGGATGACAAAATCATTAGTCCCAGGGCACTTAGAGCAAAATCTACTAATACAGATGAAATAAGAGTTTGCATTTAGAGTAGACTTAGCAGACACAGGTCTTTTCTCTGCTCACATTGAATGGGGATTTAGGATAAAAAGAGAAATGCTCAATCTTGGGGAAATATCCTCAAGCCATTGAGATGCAGAAGGCACAGTTGTAAAACTTGAGCAACACACCTTTGGCCTGCGAGCCTGTGGCGTGTGTCCTTTGCCCAATCCTTGTAACTGAGGAAATATACCCGCAGCTGAACTGGTATGCAATCGAGCAGCTCCATCCTGGGTCTACCTCTGGCGTAGTCCCTGCTGCAGCTCTTCTATAAATATTGGACCCCCATCTCAGGTGGCTGCTTCTCTCTCTTGAGACAGCCCACATTCTCCCTTGAATATGTGTCTAGCTTTCCTAAATAAACCTCTGTCTATGCCTTACTCTGGCCCGTGCTGAAATTCTTTTCTGTCATGCATGCCAAGGACCCTGCTGGTCCTGAGTTGAGGTCCCCTCTCCTCGGGGAACTCCTTGGACCTTTCTCCAGAGACATCTCATCACCAGTGATAACATGAAACAAAGTTTTTCATATAACCATGAATGCTTTTAATATTTTTATGAAATAAAGCAGAAAAGTCCATGTCTAGGGAAGCTCTTAAAGTCATTTGTATTAGATTCCTGTTGCTGCTGTAACGAGTTACCATTCACACAGTGACTGGAAATAACACAAAGTTGTCTTATGGTTCTGGAGATCATAGTCCAAATTCAAAATCATTGGGTTAAAGTCAAGCTGTTGGCAGAGCTGCAACCCATCTGGAGGCTATGAAGGGAATCACTCCCTTGCTTTTTGTAGCTTCTGAAGGCTACTCATATTCCAGGGCTCATGGTTGCTTCCTTGTCCCTC
The DNA here is from genome assembly GCA_004027875.1 of Aplodontia rufa. NCBI lineage: Eukaryota > Metazoa > Chordata > Mammalia > Rodentia > Aplodontiidae > Aplodontia > Aplodontia rufa. The sequence continues at coordinate 43,351 of PVKS010011590.1, read as the reverse complement.
TCCAATCTCTTGCTTTGTGATCACAATTTCTACCCTGACTCTGATCCTCCTGCCTCCTGCCCAGAAGGACCTTAAGGATGACATCGGGCCCATTGGATAATCCAGGATAATCTCTACATCTCAACATCCCTAACTTAATCACATCACCAAGTCCCTTTTCTGTGCAAGGGAACTTATTCATAGAATCTGAGAACCGGGGGGAGGGCTGCTCAGCTCCCACACCCTCTTGGTCTGCTCCTTCCAACACACATCAGGCTCCACAATGCATCCGAACTTCTGGAAAACAGCAGAGGAAACCGGTAGCCTTAGACTTAGACGATAACATCTCAAGAGCAAAATACTTTTAAAACTAAGGAATTTAAAAAAGATTTTTGAAGATTTCATCTCATTCATGTGTCAGTTTAATGGTGGCAGCCTTGAGAACTTTAAAATTCAGTGTAAGTCCTTTCTTCCTAAAAGTATTTATGGGGCAGTGTTGTGTTAACTGCCCCCACCATGCTCAAAAAAAGTGGAAGATTAAAGGAGGCAAAGAATGGCTTTCTGGGATGCCCTAACAAGTAGAGAATTAGATGTGAATGCTAATATCTGACTATTTGACAGCATGATGCTTTGAGGCTTCACTTAAGATACAATGGTACTAACAATTTCTAAAGGAAGCAAGCTTCTTGTATTTTAATTGCTCTGGTAGGAGACAGATGTGGATGGGGGGAACCAGAGGTTAAGAGAATAATTCTATCAAGTGGGCCCACTGTGCTGACCCCACATGCTTTCTCTTCCAAAAAGCAGTTTACCTGCAGGGGAGCCGGCCTGGCCTAGGTAGGCAGGATGCGTCACATTCCTCAGCAGGGTCCCTATTGTCTGCAGAGGACATGCCAGCCCCAAATAATGCTGATAGTAGGATTCCAAATTACCCTAAATAGACTTTTATGACCTAAAACTCAGGGAGATAAGGATAATTCCTCCAAACCAGAAAATCTGTAAAGATGCATGGTTAAGAATCCAATTAGAACTGATCAGCAGGGGCCAAGGTGACCTAGAGTTGCCATGGCAGTCAAAACTTGAAAGTCTGATGTCATCTTCCTCTCAGTCAAAAGTCAAGAGGTGGACCTTAGTGGGACTCTCTGGAAACTTCTCTGGAATCCCAAATAAAAGTGGAGTGCAGGTGAGGCACATTGTCCCTCTCCTCTGGAAAGTGTCCCGTTTCCCTTTTCCTATCCCTTCAATAAACTCATTTCTGTTACTCTGAGCAAAATGTCTGAAATCTTTCTGACTTGTTCATAAGAATTGGTCGGAGAGGTCTTTGCCCTGCCTCAGTTTCCCAGAAGGCCCCAGCTTCATAACACTCCTTAGATTACATCTAGGAACTCCGTTAAGGCAGTGGATTATCTTTTTACTCTGAAAAAAAAAATATAATAGCTGTAGATGAAGAATATTAAAGTGAGAGTGTATTACAAACTCCTTTAAGATATGACTGGAAACCTGTTATGTCACCTGTATAGTCATTTATTTTAGGAATATTTCAGTGTTCATTGGTTCTTTCATTCACTTCTTCATGAGGAAACACTGCTGGACTCTCATCTCTGTGCTAGGTGTGCATTTTGTGAAGCCTTCTTTACAAAGATGGTGGTTTTTGCTCTGAGTGTGGCAGGAAGCCACTGGAGGCACATGGGAGGAAGAGTGGCTTGATCAGACTGATGCATTAACAGGGTCACTCTAGTTTCTAGTGGAAAGGATTAAGGGAAGGAAGAACGAAAGTGAGGAGTCTAGTATAGACAGTGCACTATCTGTGTCCAACAGCTTCCTCTAAGTAGTAACAGAGGGGAAGCGAGTCAGTATGTGATACGCCCTAATCAACAATCCACAGGTGTTTGTGAAGCAGGAATTTTGAGATGAAGCCAGAGTCTCTGCTCCTGCTGGTGAATGGAGTCTGGGCTGACTGCAGATCTCTGTGGCCAAAATAGCCCATTTTTAGTGTTTGCGGCTATTCCCAGTTAACACTGGGAATTTGTGCTGGCTGCAGATGTGTTAGCAGTTATCCAGTTAAAAGCTGAGTTCCCCCCTTCTACTGGTCAGTGGTGTGTTGCAGCTCCTGGTGTCTGCAGCACACCCCAGTAACTTGATGCCAACTTTCTACTGGGTTCTGGTCTCCCAAATTCAAGGAATAAAATCCACAGACAAGGGAAGAGTAAAGGAGAAGGATTTATTTAAGGAAAAAGAAATAGCATGTCTGCAACGCAGAGGGGAACCTGAAAACGGTACTGTTTTCGTGTACAAGGCTGGTTTTTATATTGGTTTTGGATATGAGCATCAATTAAGATTCATGTAAAGCAGGCATTGAGGAAAGCACCAACATCATTGGTCAAGATCTATGTAAAACAGGCATTGAAACTGAGCACCAAAAATATTGGTTAAAATGTGTCTGAAATAGGCATTGAGCCAGGCACCGTGGTGCACACCTGGAATCCCAGCGACTCCAGAGGCTGAGGCAGGAGTGCTGCAAGTTCAAAGTCAGCCTCAGCAACTTAGCGAGACCCTGTCTCAAAATAAAAATATAAAAAGGGATAGGGATATGGCTTAGTAGATAAGCACCCCTGGGTTCAATCCTTGGTACCAAAAACAAATTAAAAAAAAAAAAAAACACAGGCATTGAAACTGAGCAGCAAAATCATTGGTTAAAATCTACGTAAAACAGATAGCAAATCTTTTCTAGTTCCCATCCATGTTCACTTCCACCTTTCAGTTTTCCTGCCTCTGGGACAAAGGAGTTGCTCCTACAGGTGAGCCTCATGGTCTTTGGCATTTGAAGACCTCAAGGATACCCCTTAATCTCTCTCTACTGTTTAGATTCCAGGTGTGGTTGAATGGGTCCCATTATCCTGACTACCTGGCCACTTCACTCTTTCAATTGCTTAGTATTTCAAATGAAATATTAAGTCTACACTTGGGAGTCTGTTAGCAAAATTAACAAAGGAGCAAAATTGTGGTGTTTAAGATGGGCAGGGACTGGTAGCAACATTTACACAGACCCCACTAGTCTTGTGTGAAAAACGCACAAGCAATGTGTAATTCCCACACTTTTGCCCTGAGTGTTGACTTTACGATCTATGGTCAGAACCCCAAAAACCCTGAGGTTGTCTGATGAAGCCCACCTCAAGTCCTACTATCAGAACATGGTCTCCTCCTCTCAGTCCATCTTTCACACCAGCCACAAGACGGGATGCCCGCCTGAGGGCAAAGGGCAGGGGGCAAAGGGGAGACAGTAGAATTTCTCTCAACCCCATAGGTTCTTAGCTAGGAAAGATTCTGGTTAACAAAGAGAAGATTAGCAAGAGAAAAGTACAAGCCAGTTTTTTACACTGGCAGTATCCATTGTACTGGAGAAATCACTTTGGGAAAACAGTTCTGTCCACTCTGTGGCTTAGGAGCCTTGTTTCTGTAGTATTTTAACAGAGAGCAATAAATCTGAGTGTGACAAGAGCAGGAATTAAGTTTCAAGTTTGGAGCTGGGAAAGTTGTAAGGTCTCTTGCAGCTTCCTGTGGGTCACCTGGTGCCATCTCTGTCTACTGAGGGAAAATTAACCACTGTGGTTGGGGGGATGGCGGAGAAAGATCTTTAGTGTGTGTGGATCTCTGTCCTGTCATTGGGAGACAGAGGGAGAGGCAGAGATATTTACTGAGAAGTGAAATCAGTTAGATCCATTCACATCCAATACAACTATATTTTCAATTCAAATCTAGATTTTATGTGTTTGTGTTCTCAGTTGGATTTTCCTATCTGTATTCAAACATGGCATTGCTCTAGAGGTTCCCTTCCAAGACATCTTCATTAGTGTTAGATGGAGGTTTACAGATGCCAAAATGTAGGAGGCAGGGTACAAGAAAATGCCACTGGAGAGGAAGGGGAGATGAGTCATCCTGTCCCTGTTTATGGTAAGTCCCATTACCATGACAACTCCTTTGTTGGGAGGAACTTGACAAAGGTGATGCCATTTTGAAACATATCCTTCATATTAGACCAAGATACCTCATGGTCACTGACTCAGCCTGTCCTAAAGCCCAGACAGTAATCCCTCACCATGCAAAGAAACCCCAAATGCTCCATCATCATAGGAAAGGAAATTTTATTATCTGGGACTGAAATCCTGAAAAACACCCGGTTCCCTATGAAGGTGACACCAAGCAGGTCCTTCCCTGACAACCCCAAAGCAATGGCCTCCCTCAATCCCCTATATCACCCCAGGGTGTAAGCAGAACATTGGTCTTAGTCTCCAATGGGTCCACCTCCCCCTCTGCAGGTCTCTCCTGAATAAACCTGTGTAACTGTTGAGCTGCCTCTCCTCTCCCTTCTCTCTTTATTGCCTTCATTGGTGCTTTCCTTACATCCTGCCAAGGATTTATCATGACAACTCCTGCCACAGGTTCAGGTTTTTTTTTTTTTTTTTTTTTTTTTTTTTAACCAGGGATTGAACCCAGGGGTGCTTACCCACTGAGCCATATCCCCTATCTTTTTTTTCTTTTAAATTTTTAATTATTTTGAGATGAGATCTTTCTGAGTTGCTTAGGGCCTCACGAAGTTGCTGAGGCTGGCTTTGAACTTGCAATCCTCCTACCTCAGTCTCCTGGACCGCTGGGATGACAGGCATGTGCCACTATACCCAGCAGTTTTGCTCTTCTAAAGTGACCAATGGGGAAAATTGGACAGTATTCTAATCAGGCATCATAGGCAGCCAATGGAAGAAAATGAGGTAAGATCTTCAATCAGGATCATACAGGGAGGAGACTGCTTCTCAGCACTGTATAAGACAAGATTTCCCAGCCGTAAGCCTCTCTCTCTGGCTCGGCCCCAACCCAGCTCTACCTTATGGAGTGCTGCTTTTACCTTCACCTTCCATAAATCTGTGCTTTGCTTGATACTTCTGCGTGCCTTGCTTAATTATGTGTTCAGGACAAAGCACCTGGGTCCCCATTGGGTCCCCCAACAATAACATTAAGTTCTATAAATACAGAAATGACTAGTCAGAATATGAGCAGACACTGGGATTATGGTTGATTTTTATTCATATCTCTGTACTTTGATGTTTAAAAGAATTTTTTCTAAGAAGCATAACTTGTATTTCTATTCATAAACTAGCTTTAAAAATTCCTAAACATTCAGGATTGCTAAATTATTATTTTTGGTAATTTGAACATAAGCCTTAGCCAAAAGCTTCCATCAGTTAAAAAGAGAAAACTTTCCATCAGTTAAGCAATTAAAATATGTAAAATATTTTATATTACTTTTTTCCATTCACAGCGAGATAAATGCATTTTAAATGGGCAACACTGACATAAAATTTTGAAAGAATTTTTATGACTTTAAATATTGAGTTGATTATGATAGAATTAGAAAAGAGAGTAAAACAGCTAGGTAATCAGGACAATGGGCTCCATTCAACCACACCTAGAAGCTAACCCTAGAGAGAGATGAAGGCAGGCTCAGGTCCTTCAACTGCAAAAGACCATGAGGCTCACCTGTGGGAGGAACTTTGGGGGGGGGGTGTCTAAGAGGTGGGGTGGACACGGATGGAAACTAGGAAAGATTTCTACCTGTTTTGCGTAGATTTTAACCAATGATTTTGGTGCTTAGTTCCAATGCCTGTTTTACACAGAATTTAACCAATGATGTCAGTGCTTTTCTCAATGCCTGCTTTACATAAATCTTAATGCTTATACCCAAAACTAATATAAACCCTGCCTAACACACATAAGATAGTATCCTGCTTCCAGCTACCCCTCTGCCTTGCAGAGACTCTGCTCTCCTTCCTTAAATAAATCCTACTCCTTTTATTCTTCTCTTCTGTGGTTGCCCAGGGATTTTATTCTTCAAATTTGCAAGATAAAAACCCAGAAGAAGACTAGCTCCCAATCCCTGGGGTGTGCTTCCACACCAAAAGCTGCAATGCACCACTCAACAGTAGTGGGGGGTGGAGAGGGAGGAGGAATCCAGCTCTTAGCTGGGGAGCTGCTAACACTATTTCAGTTGCAGAAACCTGCAGCCAGCCCAAATTCCCAGGTTTTACTGGGAATAGTTGCGAACACTAAACATGGGCTACTTATGGTGCAGAAATTTACAGTCGATCCAAACTCCATTTGCCAGGAGAAGCAGAGAATCCAGCCACATCCCCCAAACCCTGCATCAATTATATTTTAGAATCATTCATAGCTTTTGGAGAAAAGAAATGAAATCATCCAAAATATAACATTTTCTGTAGGTTCTCCTAGTAAGACATCATGTAATGTTTGCTCACTTCAATAAATATCAATTGTGTTGTGACACTCTTTTCCATCTCCTACCCATCCCTTGAAACAAGTTTAAAAGGGAGCTCTTGACCTGAAATTCATTCCAAAATGATATCTTTTTATATAAAAGTTTTCTCTGCATTTTCTGATAGAGACTGTACTGACTGGCACAGATAAAAAGTTTAATGACTTACATATGAATAATGTTTGGCTTCTCAAGGCCTCATTTCCCCAGATATGTGGCACTCAAATGCCTGCACCTCTTAGGGGAGAGGCATCTCTGAGACTCTCTTTCTGAAAGGGTTTGCTTGCTTTTTTCTTTCTTCCTTTCTGATGTGATGGCCATTTCAGGCCTTGCTACACGCACTACTCAGGCAGGCTCAATGGTTTCTAAGTCAGTCTTTTTTTTTTTTTTAAGAGAAGGACAGTGACTGACAGCATCAATTTTTATTGATTTTTTCACATGGCTTTCACTGCTGACACTTAGTTGCGTATGTGGGTGCTGGGGTTTGAACCCGTGTACTTATGCGTGCTGGGCAAGCGCCATAACCGTGGAGCCACTGCTCCAGCCCCCCTAAGTCAGTCTTGGGAACCAGACACAAATCTGTGTTCTTGAACCTGTCCAGGGCTCTGCACAACTCAGCCTCCCTTATCAACCTGTTTCTGGTTATCAGGGTTGAATTGTAATTTTGTTGTACGGTGTTCCTGTTGAGATCACACTCCAGTTCCTCTTGGAAACCCAAGGACTGCAAGTTGAATATAGGGCAAGAGGAACGGAAGCTTCCAGCTTCTCAACTCCTCTAGAGACTGGAGTCTGGAGTTGAGGTTGGATTCGCAGGACCACTGCGCCCTCTGTTGGGCACATAAGGCAGCTACACAGATTTCATTGGTTTTCAAGAGTTGTACCTATATCCTTAGAACTTGTCACCTGTTTAATAATTTTATTTTTGTTTTTGAGTCCCTTAACCAACTGACTAAATCATGAGTCACCATCCAAAAGTTGGGGGAGATTCGTACTTTACATGAAGTTGACAACCAAATTACCTATTGAAGTTCTGGTACTAGAAGGCTCTCTACACAAAACACCCTAAGCTTCAACCCCACAAAACCTGGTTTTGGCTTTATGGATCTTATGGTTGGAGTATACAGAAGCTGGGCCTGGCAGTTGGGGGCCAGCAAGCAAACACAGAGTTAGGAAGACAGCCTTCATGGAGAAGCCTAAGTCTTGGAGAGGTTGTATTCACATTTCTCTCTCTCTCTCTCTCTCTCTGTATGTGTGTGTGTGTGTGTGGGTCTCTTTCTCTCTCTCTCTGTATTCATATTCTCTGTCTCTATGTGTGTGTGGGGGGGTGTTATATCAGTCAGCTTGGGTCACTGTAAGGAATTACCTGAGATAGGATACTTATGAAGAAAAGAGGCTTATTTATCTCAGTTTTGGAGCTTCCAAGGCAAGGTTCTGCAAGGACTTGGTTCTGACGAGAGTGACACATAGTGGCACATCATGAGAGAGTGGTGCATCAGAGCAAAAGGTCAAATCTCAAGCCAGAAAATGGAGACCGGCTGATAGGTCCCCAATCCCTGTGTAGATCCCCTTCCCCTTACTTTCCTAAGAACCCCCACTGGGCCCCACCTCCTAAGGTCCACAGCACTTCCCAGTGTCACCTCACTAGGGACCAAGCCCCAATATTGCTGCCCTGAGGACATATAAGGGACACTTTGAAGGAAACCCATTCAAAGGATGTTAGGCTGTATTCCAGTCTGCTGTTTATCTGTCTTGTCTTTTTCTTTTTTCTGAACTAACCTTTCTTTCTTTCTTTCTTTTTTTCTTTATTTTGAGACAGAGAGAAAACTCAATTTTTATTGAGTTTTTCACATGACTTTAGTTGCTCTGACACTTAGTTGTGTCCGTGGTGCTGGGGTTTGAACCCTTGTACTTGTGCATGCTGGGCAAGCACCGTAACCACCAAGCCACTGCTCCAGCCCCAACCCTTCATTATTTAAAGATTATTTTTTCTTAAATACAATATAATCTTAACTCTTTGTGTACTTAAGAGAAGGGATTCTGTTTCCCACATTCAACCAAGCAGGTGTGGAGGATGTGAAGAGAAACAGCGAGGACTGCACGGTTTAAGAGAGATGGCAAGCAGGGCTCCTGAAGCAAGTGACAATGGGGACAGGTTGGTGGAACACAGGGCGGATTGCTCCGCCGTCCCAGAGGCGTGTGTGATGGAGAGCTCATGTGGACTCCCCACCAGGGACTCAGACTACTTAACACAGGGAAGCTGAGGCCTGGGAACTGTGGGATTTAGGTGCACATGGTTGAAAAGAGAAACTGCTCTCTAGGAACAGATATTTATAATTATGTTTGAAAAGCCAAACACATTTGGATTGAAGCAGTTCATCTGATTTAATGTTCCCAGATTTAAATATACATAGAATTTCTTTCAACATGTCAGTTAAATGGACTCTGCTCATATGCAGATTTAAAATTTAACAGAGGGACAAAGGTGCCATCTAGTGGGAGAATGAAGTTGTCTTTTTTTTTCCTCCCATAAAAAATAACATTGTTGTAATGGAAATAATAATGATACCTTATTTTAAAGGTTTGCTCTTGTTATTATTTTATCTTCCCGTGGAAAGTCTCCTTTTGTCCCAGTCTTGAGCTTGCCCCAAATGTCTGTCTTCCTTTCTCATCCCATAAAATCTGGTGCATCTTGCTTGTTACAGTTTAAAATTATTGTGTGTAAGTATTTTATTTTGTTGTTCATGCTAAGTAGACAGTAAGCTTCATGAAATTGGGAAAAATTGTTTACTCATCACTATATCATCAAAGCTCAGGGTAACACTATCACCTAAGAAGGTTCAATAAATATTTTTCATATTGAATGAATTGTCTAGTTATTAACATAGATAGAAAACAGTTCAAATTCCAGGTTATTGAACTATCCCAGAACAATAACCAGGTAAATATTTTCAGGAAAGAGAAAACCCAGTATTTAAAATACAGGAGTTGGAGCTGGAATGGTGGCTCAGCAGTTACGGCACTTGCCTTGCATGCGCAGGTACGAGGGTTCGAACCCCAGCACCACATACACAATGAAGTCTCCGAGCAATGAGAGTCCATGAAAAACTAAATCAAATTGATTCTGTCTTTCTCTCTCTCTCTCACATTGTCCTTCTCTCTTAAAAATAAAATAAAATAAAATACAGGAGTTAGTTGTATGGAGGTGCTAAACTTGTTACTATAACCATCCGTTTGCTCCAAAATATCTCTCCTTATAATATGAATGCATTTTATATTAATTTGTGTCCAAGCCACTTCGTATCTTGATAAACCCATTGAGAAATCCTGGAGTCTTTATTCACATTCATGTTTAGCTTGTGGCTACCCAATTTGAAAGAATATATGTTAAAAATTGAAAAGACAAGAATTTCTGACCATTCTAAAGACCTGTCAGTGAATTCAAATTCTTCGTAGAAGAAATGTGTTGGTGTAGGCAGATTCTTGCAAATCAGTGGTGACTATCCTTGTTCCCATTTCTTCCAGTTTCCATTTTTCATTTAACCAATCTTTTTTTGTGGTGGTTTCTTTCAGCAGTTCTACCTAATTCCTTGGTGCCCAAATGTGATACTTTTCTGATGTATCTGCCATATCTTAATCTTTGAAAATATCTCCTTATAGTATTTCCTTGGCTGAGTGAAGGTGTGATCAGAAAGTGAGAAACTGGCTGCTGAAAACAACTATGATTATCCACACATGGGAGTTTTGAAAATGACAGTTTGTTTTCGTTGGGGTATTTTCTTACAAGTGCCATGACCCTCTGGCTTGTGACTGTGGAGAAGACATGATGTTGAGGTGTCTTCTTCGGGGGAATCAACAGCCTCTTTCAAGGAGTAATCTGGCCTGCCATTCAGGGGACTAAAGGTCCCTGGAGACTCCTTCACACTGTTTGAGTTTTCTCCAAAATCCAGTCCACATACTTGGCCACGTTGGTGTAGATGCCTGGCCGCTCCTTTTGAGCGCAGCCCTCGCCCCAGCTTGTGATGCCCACCAAATACCAGACCTCGTTGTGCTTGCAGGACAGGGGCCCCCCGGAATCTCCCTAAGGAAAGGGAAGAAAGAAAAAGTGCTCTGGTCACTCAGAAACTTCTTTTGCTCATAGTGATGCCTAAAATTTTGTTCTGGCTCTTTATAAACGTCAAAGAACCCGATTGCTCTATGCACCTGGGTTGTCTCTCTCAGATTCCAGTTTAAGTAACACAAGTTCACCATCTCCTGCTCATTGCTCAAAGACTACTTCTTAAAGTGTTTGAAACAGGGGCTGGAGCAGTGGCTCAGCGATTACAGCGCTTGCCTGGCATGCACGAGTACACGAGTTCAAACCCCAGCACCACGTGCACCACGAAGTCTCGGTGCAACCAAGGCCACGTGAAAAACTAAATAAAATTGATTCTCTCTCTTTCTCTCTCTCTCTCTCACTGTCCCTCTCTCTTTAAAAAAAACAATTAAAAAATAAAATGTATGAAACAACCTGACGTAGTGGTGCTCTCCTGTAATCCCAGTGACTTGGAGGATGAGGCAGGAGAATTGCCAGTAATTATAGTCTCGGAGATTTAGCAAGACCCTAAGCAACTCAGCAAGACCCTGTCTCAAAATAAATATGAAAAAAAAAAGGGCTGGGGATGTGGATGAGTGGTTAAATGTCCCTGGGTTCAACCCAAGGTGCCAACTAAATAAACAAATAGTATGAAAAGTTGGGAGCAGTGGCGCATGCCTGCAATCCCAGCAGCTCAGGAGGTTGAGGCAGGAGGATTGCAATTTCAAAGCCAATTCAGCAGCTTAGGGAGAATCTCTCAGAATAAAAAATACAGGTTGTATCTTAGTGGTTATGCACCCCTGAGTTTGATCCCTGGTACCAAATTAAGTAAAATAAAATAAAATATATGAAATACTCCAATTTGAATATGTTCAGTTGGTTGAGAACGCCTTCTTACCTTACACGCATCCTTCCCTCCTTCTTTATAGCCTGCACAGATCATCTTATTGGTTATTTTATGCCCTGTGTATCTTGTCTGGCATTCTTCATTTGACACCAAAGGTATTCTAACTTTCTGAAGAGTATTTTGTATTTTGTCTGAAAAATTGTTTTTATTATTTTTGTGGAATAACCACATATATATATATACACACACACATACACACAATATATTTACGATATGTATACATATATAGTATATAACATTTATGTCCTATATAGCTATATATACAATATGTAAACACATATATACACACAGATACTTAAAATGAAAATCATATTTACATGAAAATCTGGAAAGAAAAAATATTTGATTTACCTCATAGACATTTTATGATCACAGAGTATAAAGAAGATAATTATTCTCACTATTGTGTGTATATTTTATTAATGTTAATTAAATTTAAAAATTAATTATGATTCTAACTAGAATTACTTCCCAGAGATAAATAATTAGATAACAAACTAGGTCTTCTACTGAGAGGTGCTGGGTTTCCCATTAAACATTATTAAAAGTAGCCCATAAAGAGGTTTAATCACATGTAAAGTTTCTAATCAAGCAGATGTGGTATCGACCTCACTTGGCTATTTTCTCATATTATTTTTTATTAATGTTCTTCCTGCAATTGAAAAGTTATTTTACTTGCATTTTACTTATACGATGAGATAGAGCAGAAAAGTTTGTGCTTTAACTGTTATCTTTATCTTTAGGATGCAGTATATTTTAGAATAGCTATTTACCTCTTAGTTTTCTGTACCCCCATCCGGTCACCCAGCAGTCGGTATATATTACATTTCTATCTCCTTTGGAAGGTAGGCAGATGGGTCGTTGAGAATCTAAATTTTAAAAATCATAGCTTTGTTATTAGAAGTGATATATATCTTGTTTCCCAGAAGAGACTCTCTTCTTACCCTTTAAATTGTGTTCTATTTATTATATTCATTTTTAAAATTCTTTTGTATATTTTCAGTTTTATGTATTATATATCCTAAAAGAAAGATATTAGGCTAAATCATCTTTAATGTTCCAGTAAAATATAAAATTTTGTCATCCCATGCATTGAAAAACGGCTTGAAAAAAACTTACCTTTTCACCAAACTTCCAAAATTCCATAAGCAGGCAAGTGTGTCAGCTTAACATAGTGAAAGTCTGACTTTCTAGACCCTTTCCCTGGAGAGATTGGTAGGGTCTAGCCATGGATCTTGTAAGGTTAAACATCTTATCTAGTTTAGCTTTGTAGATAACTTTCCATTTAACATGCTACATACCTGTATAATTCATGGTTGTTTCCAGTTTCAACAAGGCAATATCATATCCACTTTCTGCCATTTTATACTGATCATGAATTATTATTTCTTGAACTCCAAAGAAAGAACTATCCTCATTTATTTCAGATTGATTTACAATGCCACTATAGACACGTAGAATTTTAGGTGTCTCTATCCTGAGGCAAAAACAACAGAGAGAGAAAAATTTCCTTCTCTGAATAATTTCCAAGCATCCTGAGTTGCATAGATATTTAACTAGCTGTTATTACTGATATTTTCTGCCAGTGGTGGAGCTTTTAGGTGGAAAGAAATGATTTTATCCCAAAGGTTTCCATCACATAGTCCCCCTACAAAGAAAGTATTAGAATAGTATTGAACTTATATTAAACACTCAAAATAAAGACTCTTTCCATTTTTCATTACACACACACACACACACCCCACGAAGAGTCCTGGGTTTTAGTTTCGATCCTACCATTAACCAGCTGCAACCCTGAGAAATTCATGGGGACTTTCTATACTCCAATTTCCCATACATAAAAAACAAAGAGGATTACTGACCTGAAATGTATCCTTGAGTTATAATAGGAATACAGTGCATACTGAAAAGTAAACAATAGCTAAAGCAAATATACAAAACTATATCTATAGATAACCTAGAGGATACTGAAGTAGCTAAGAGGAAGCTTGATCAGCTAGAACTTGCTGGGTTAGGTACATTCACACATTCCCCAACTGCAGTTTTTATGTTTGGCCAATGTTGAAAGTGATCTAAGTAGGGAATCCAACTTGAGGACACACAATGAAGTCTCTCTAAACTGTGGGGTGGGGACATGTTTGCATTTAAATGGGAAAGGAACAGTCATACTCCTGTACCTATTCTGAAGCTGGTAGACCATGGAGGGCTCCTCATTTCCCTTTTCTTTTACCCTGCTAAAGTTAAAAATGTAGAAAATTCATGTAGTAAATAGGGTAATTTATATTTTAAGGTATTTGTTAATATGCTGGTTATGAGGATGGTGAACTGATAAAAATAGCTCTCTACTGACCCATAGAAACAATGTGCAGCCGTTAATATCCACTGGTTCCCAATGATGGAGCCTCCACAGAGGTGTCTCTGGGTGGGTGATATGATGTGCAGTGTCACCTGCCACGGCCACTCGCCATGAACAGATGCAGTTCCTCCAACAATTCTGGGTTTGATTTTGGTTGTGCATTCTACAACAGAAAGATTGCAGTAAGTAGTTCCTTGCATCTTCATTTTCCACCAGTAGCTACATTCCACGAGGAACAAAAGTTTCCTGCAATTCAAGAGTTTACCATGACCCTGAGTAGAACAGACTTCATAATTAAGTTGACAAAGCAAAATATTCACTTAAAAATGGAATAACCAAGTCATCTTATAATTTACATGCTCAAAAGAAGGCTACCGTCTTCTTCGTCTGCTACCATAAAGTAGTCTCACTGATGATTCTTTTAATGCAATGTTTGCCTACTGTGGTCCCCAGATCAATGGCATCACCTTGGAACTTGTTAAAAAATATTAACTCTTGAGCCCCATCTCAGACTAGAAACTCTGATGGTGGAGCCCAGGAATCTGTATTTTAGTCAACCCTGCTAAAATTTGAGAACTAGTGTCATGAAAAAAAAAAATACATCACTGTCTTCCCCATTTACAGCCCTTGCCCAGTTCCTACCGTGTCTCTTCTAGGCTGATCTGGGTTCCCAGTCACCCCTGCTCTATCCATGTCCAACATAGACAGCAGTGTTCTGGAGTGGTGCATCTTACTTCCTTGTGCATATGTGTTAGGTGATTGTAATGAGCAGTGGAATGCAAAGCAATGATGAGGCAGGGTCCCAATGCTTCTGGGAATTACTTTTTTTTTTTTTTTAAGAGAAGGACAGTGAGAGAGAGAGAGAAAGAATCAATTTTATTTAGTTTTTCATGTGGTTTTCATTGTTCCGACACTTCAGTGTGTACATGGTGTTGTGGTTTGAACCTATGTCCCTGTCCATGGCAGGTAAGTGCCGTAAACACTGAGCCACCTCTCCAGCCTCTCTTTAAATTACTTTTAATGAAGAATTGAATAACTTATAGAAAAACAACAGGTATACTAATCCTGAGTACAAACTGATGGAAACAAAGGAAGTCAATGACGAAATACATCAAGAAAGGATGATCAATGAGGTTAACTCCTAACAGGGTCTACTGGGATTATTGTACACTTATGGCCTTAGGATTCTCAGTGTATTTCAGAAGAGAAATTTCCTTAGTAGGATAGATACAGTAAAATAAAATCTGCTCCATCGTTGACCCTAGCACCTTCATTAACTTAGGATTGACTTGTAGATGAAGCCCTCCCCAGAGGAATGGCTGCCATGATGGTTCTGGAAAGGACCAACTAGGCTTAAAACTCCCCTGTCCTGCGTGAAAGAGGAGTTGAACATCCAACTGGTGAAGACTACAGAAGGTGGACCTCAGTTCTCCTGGCAAACA
The DNA here is from genome assembly GCA_004027875.1 of Aplodontia rufa. Taxonomy (NCBI): domain Eukaryota; kingdom Metazoa; phylum Chordata; class Mammalia; order Rodentia; family Aplodontiidae; genus Aplodontia; species Aplodontia rufa. Next base: position 28,270 of record PVKS010011590.1, on the reverse strand, counting down.
TCAAATGGTAGTGGATTTGGAAGTAGGATTAAGTTGCCTTTGTCTTCCTCCTCTCAGAGACAACTCACTCTTTCTCTCTTGTGAGGGTTCTTTGCTTGATGCTTACTTCGCTTTATAATAAACTTATTGTTTGACTTTTCATGGCTAACTCTTAAGTTTCTCTTTATGGGATGTAAGAACTGAGAGTGTGACATACAGGTTACCTGTGTACTTTAAAAATGCAGAGTCTGGGGCTGGAGTGGTGGCTGAGCAGCTGCAGCGCTTGCCTTGTATGTTCAAGCCTGTGGGTTTGAACCCCAGCACCACGAAGCGTTGGAGCAACGAAGGCCACATGAAAAACTAAATAAAAATTGATTCTCTCTTTCTCTTACTGTCCCTCTATCTTTAAAAAATACAGAGTCTGATTCAGTACGTCTCGTCTCTCATCTCTCGGGGTGCTGAAATTCTTTCCGGCAAGCTCCCAGGTGATGCTAATGTGTTTGCCCAGACCACAATTAGAACAGAAAGACTCAGAGGATGCCTGCGTGTAGCTAGAGGAGCAGAGCAGAGTGAGCAGAAGAGTCACTGATGTCAAGTCTAGGTGGTCCATGCACTAGTTTTGGTGTGAAACATCCTTTCTAGCCCTCTCTTTTTTCTAAAGGAGATGAGGGTATAAGTCTAGGAAAACTTCAAACAGAAGGAGGAGATAAGAAAAAGCACTTTGATGGGGACAATAGTTAACAGCAAGCTAAGGTAAGAACGAGCTTGATATATTTGTGGAAGTCTGAAAAAGACAGATGTCATTTATGAGTGGATAGGCTGGATTCATTTTGGAGCCATTTTGAAGATTTCAACTATATTCTGAAAATTTTGGGAAGCCCTTATAGTTTCAGAGCTGGTAAGAAGCATAAACAGAAAATTTAGGAAAACTAATAAGCAAGCAGTAACTAAGATATGTTATAACTCAACCAAGACTTTGTTAGGTACAGGCCATAGATCTTGACTTTCATTCTGTTTTGTTTCTCAATTTATTTTATTTATTTACTTATTTATTTATTTTTGGTACCAAGGATTGAACCCAAAGGTTCTTAACCATTGATCCACATCCCCAACCCTTTTTATATTTTATTTTCAGACAAAGTCCCACTAAGTTTCTTAAGGCCTCACTAAGTTGCCAAGGCTGGCTTTGAAGTCACAGTCCTCCTGCCTCAGCCTCCCAAGTCACTGGGATTAATAGATGTGCCCCACCAAGCACGGCTGTTTCTCAATTTAAAGAAAATGTTAAAAATGTAATTTCTTCTAGTACATTTGGTGTTAAGAAATGTTTCTTCTAATGGCATTGTTAGGTATCTTCAGAATGTTAAATTAAGTTGTAGATCAATGACCGTACAAGACATGATAAACAGCTCAGATTTTCCCTCTTATGTTAGGATGTTATTTCATTTAATATAGTAAAATAAAACCTAGTTATCTAATTCACTAAATCCAGAAGGTACACTAAAAAAGGAATACGATTTTATTTCTTTTATATTTTCTGCTGAACTATCAACTGATAACTGCTACATTCTGCAACCTTCACTATCCAGAGTCTGTAAATTCAACAGAGAAGAAAGTGATTGAGGAAGGGTGTAATGTAACTTACAATTTATCAAGATGTAAATGCTGGTTCCCATCTTTAAACTGTGCCTGTATCACTTTTAAAGTTTGTTAAGTGTTTCTTCTAATGATAGGAAGATAACAAAATTATTTTGAGTGCTTTTTTTTTCTTTTTAGGAAGAGAAAGAAAAAAATCATCAATTTTATTTAGTTTTCCATCTGGTTTTTGTTGCTCTGACATCTAGTTGTATAGGTGGTGCTGGGGCTTGAACCCAGGTCCTCACTAATGCCAGGCAAGTGCCTTAATTGCGGAGCCACTGCTCCAGCCCAAGTGCTCCTTCTTTAGTAAATTTATTGTGAAGAAAATAGAGAAAGTATGAGATACAACTTAATTGATTGGCTTTCCAAAAAGCCTCAAGCCACCCAAAGATTCTCATCAGAACCCCCTCCAAACTCCAGTAAGGCATACTTTGCTAGTTAGGATAGTGTTATTGGATATAACATGATATCTGTATGTGCTGCAAAACAAGTTCTTAAGGGTTAAGGATTCAGTCATTTTCTTAGTAGAATGAATACTCTGGCACAAAAGATTTTTATAATTCAAAAACTACCATGAGGCATGATTATCACTTCCATTTTACTTATTAAATCTCAGTTGAATCTTACAGCGCATTGAAATTTTGAATATTAAGCAAAACAAATAGTGTAACCCATGTAATAATGTAAATCAACAGATGGTGAGGTCATAACTGGGTGTTACGATGATGTAGGGAAAAGTGTCTGTGGTTCAGTCTTTGCCAATGGGATTCTGTTTTTCAAAACAATTCGATTTGCCTACAAACCATCTCTTGCTACTGTGCTCAGAAACTGGCTGCTGGGATGAAAACGCTGCTGAGCTGATTTTTATTATAATTTTTGTTATTATAGGCTTTGTATAATCTAGGCAATCTTTTTATTTCCACCCTCATTGTTATAAATTAATAAGATTTTTTAAAATCTTTTACCAGTATTCATAAGTCTTTAGAGTTTTTTCAGGGAAATCTGAAAGAATGACAGTCAGTCGCTGAAAAAAAAGCTGCTCCAGCATTTCTTGAATAAAAACATAATTTTGAAGACATGCTGGTTATTTATGCCTCACTTGAAGATCAAGAGGGAGGAGAGTGAATAATTTTATTTACGAAGGTATGATTGATATTTCAACCATCAAGGGTAATAAGAAAGATCCTTGGCCTTGAGATCTAGAGGCAGTTCTACAAGTTATCTGAATCTGTCTCATCTTAAATGCTAGTTGTATAAATGCTCTGAATTTGAGCACATATTCAATTCATACTAGGAAATCTAGAGTTTAGTCAGGTCAATTTACACCTTTTGCAAAATGGTTAGCTTGTGTGAGAGAGAAAAATAGCAGAAATTTGCTAACTGTGATATTTTACTCATTTTCTTCCCTCTGTGGCTGTTATCAACCATCTTAGTCATGCTACATTCAGAACAACTCCTTCTGTTGTGCTTTTTCAAGTGACATTAGACTCACCATTATCCATTTTACATAACCTTAATGTATATCCAGAGATGCCACCTCTCCCATGAAGTATTTTAGTAGGAGATCCACTGGAAGAAAGTTTGAAGTAACATTTGCCCCTAGAATTGGAAACAACATAGTATAAACATAATGGCCCTCTCGAAGAGATGGGACACGCACATCTACCCACTAGGCCCTTCATTTGTCTTACTTCCTTTCATTGCAAGATTCTTGAGGTGGGTAGTAAGTAAAAAACTGGCAGCGGACGGCATTGGTGCACATTTTCTGGCAGGCTTCATGACCTTTCACATCAACAATGTCCAGTTCTTCTCCCAAGAAGTCAGTGTCACGGTAAAACGAAGAATGACAGAATACTACATAACAAATCATAGAAAGGGTATGAGACACAGAACCATTCCTCAATCTCCTCAAGAACTGTTAACCTCAGAGGGAAAAAATCAAGCTTATTGTTCACCTGGGATGCTGTGCCTGCAGGTTTGTAGACTGAAACCAGAAAGAGCTTTGCTCTTTATGATGCGTGTACTTGGTAATCCACTTTCCGATGTTTTAAGGAGACAAAGATTTCTGATATAAAACAGGGAGATATAAATACATCACATAAAACATATCAAAGGAGAAGAACATTTTTAACAGCACATCTGGAAAATAAAGGCAGTTCATTCATTGGCATTCATTGGCGTGAATAGTGAAAATGTTCCTATTTTGAAAGTATTCTTACCTGGATTATTAAGTCACATGCCATAACCCAAAAGTTGTAGACAATTTTTCAAAAGTAAACCATTAGACTTGTAAAAACTTTCAGATCTTGCTCCATTGTCCGAATTCCTAGTATCTTCGTTCTTTATTTTTTTCCTTTCAACATTCCAAATATATCTCAAAGATTCAAGAATTCTCATGCTACCTAGGAGTCTGCTTTCCAGGGTTGCCCTGACTTAGAAGTGGATGCGCGAAATCCGTTGGCTCTGCACTCTGGCAGCAGCTTCCTGAAAGCGAGTGACTTTTCCTAAGCAGCATAGAATCACTCTTGAGCAGAGTTGTCCAAGAGAACTTTCTGCAATGATGGAAATATTGTCTCTCTCTGCCATGCAGTGCAGTAGCCAAATGTGACCTTCTACCATTTGAAATGTGACTAGTAAGTTGAGGAAGTGAATTTTTAGTTTTATTTAACTAAAATTTATTTAAATTTAAATAGTCAAAACTTGCCTTGTAGCAACCATGTTCCTATGAACTCTGTATTAAGGATCAAAGGTATTGCTCCTTTTATAGGTAATGATTGGTAATTTAAGTAAGTTTCTATCTTAGGACATCATTTCTTCTGTCTGCATTCAATCATTTGATGATCTCACACATGTGTGGTTTGAATTATCAACTCTATTCTGAGAATGTCCAAACATGGATTTAGAGCATATGCCTCCCTTCTGATTCTGACTTCCATTCTCAATTGCCCTAAATGTCCAGTAGGTATCTCTACTCTGACCTCTCCCTTTCATGATATCTTCCACATCTCAGCTATTGGCATTTCCATCCTTCCAAATCCTGGGGCCAAAAATATAACTTACTCTTTCTTTCCTTCTTAACCCATATCCAAATCATCAGCAAATCTTATTGACTCTAGATGACAATATGTCCCATCCAATCTGAATACTTCTCTATTATCTCCATTCTGATCCAAGGAAGCAAGTTTGTGTCTCTTTACTTCACTAATGGTATCACTATAATAATGCCTGATATATAATAAGTACCAAATAAATTGTGTTAAATTTGATTAGCAAATGAAATTAGCAGATACATTTTCCTGTGACAGATTCTGAAATTTCCACTTCACTCAATGGAAATGAGGCTTACCTGATGGACAAAGAACTCCAGGTGGATTCCACTTATCAAAGGCTCGGAGAGTTCCAATTCAGAGATATAGAATCTAGGTTTGAAGCTGACTTCATATTGCTTTTTAAATTGAACTTATTATTTTTTTAGTGAATCATGTTAATTAGAGGTAACAGTGCCAGCAAGTGCCCCTTTGAAGACTTAAGAAATTTCCTTTGCTTTTAATGTTGTCCTTTGTTTATTTTCATTAGTAGAGAAACAGGGTGTCATTCTCAACGCCCATTTGGCCACTACTCTATTCCTCTTGATGTAGACTTTCATTTCCACCCCTCTCTCTCTATGCTAGATCTGATCTTTCATTGACATTTCTGCTCCTAGTTCATTTACCTCAAATGGCATGGTGCTGAATTGCCTCTTAACAGCCTAGATTTCTTCTCTTTATTCCATTGTCAACTGCACAGCTCTCCCTTTGCCTCCCAAACCAAAGATTAATAGAAGCCCTTGGTAACATTGGATCTGCAGTCAGCAGGTGGGACATAGAAAGGAGAGCAGCTAGGGATTCTTTGCAAGAATTCTTATCCTATGCAGACATTTAGATTAATATTTTATTTATTCAGAATGTTTAATGATGGATTTTGATCAGCTGTCTTTAATAGAAATTGATCCTTAATTGCAACTCCTTACCTTTGAGATTCTTTTGGCCATTCATGGGAAAAGAAGGTAAAAAACAAACAATTGGGATGATGAGTACAAATGCGTTGGCAGACAAAGGCATCCGGAGCCCAAACGCTGTCAACGTTGTTGTCTGCAAACACTGTACTAGGGAAAATGTCCCTAATACAAGCTGTATGATGACAGGAGAAACCGTGTTAGGAAATCAACCCACAGCAGAATCATGAAAATTGAAAATTCCAGTCACAGCATTTATAAATTCCACATCAAAATACCTACACTCATCCCAAAAACTTTAAAAAATTTTCTGAGTTTAGAAAAAAATGAAGTGACTGTTCTAAACTTGAAATTTATACGTAAGCTCTATATAGGACATAATGAAATCTATCACACAAAAATGGTATAAGATCGCTGGGTCCATTTCATCCGTAAGCATAGATAGGTGTCTAGAGTTAGCCCTGTTGCACGTACCATCAGCTTTGTGCCAATTAATGGTTCAATCCCAGCATTAGGCAAACAGTAGTTACCCAGGTTAGAGAGTGCGCAGGATTTCAATGAAAATCCAGATGCCACGTTACGGAGCTTTGTTATTCCGGTTGGGGTCCCTGTTTGGGTGTACTTCAACAGGCAAATGTTACTGAATAACAAAAAAAAAAAAGGAAAAAAAGTTTTATTCTTCCAACTGCAATGACAGGAAATGACCATTTGGCGTGAGGACTTAGGCATGAAAGTGAAGGAATTACCGCAAAGAGCATTTATCAGAAAGGCGAGTCAGCGGACTGAGTCCCCGCACCACCCCTGAGCACCTCATGGTGCTGTGAGTTCACAAACTTTTATTTGCTCTTCAGTAAAATGACCACTTGACAGAAGTGATGAGTAGATGAATAGATTTTTAAAATTTATTTATTTATTTTCTGTAGGATCAAACTATACCACTTTTTTGGCTGGGAAGAGCATTGGCAATCAGACCCGTTGTGACTGTTTCAAAATTGCCAATTTAGGGGCTGGAGCAGTGGCTTGGTGGTTATGGCACTTGCATGGCATGCGCAAGTACACGGGTTCAAACCCCAGCAATCAACGTACACAACTAAGTGTCAGAGCAACAAAGGCCATGTGAAGAACTCAATAAAAGTTGATTCTCTGTCTCTCTCTCTCTCTCTCTCACTGTCCTTCTCTCTTAAAAAAATTGCCAATTTAAATATGAAGCACTTTTGAAATTAGCTAGGATATGAGTTACACATACATATTTTATAACAGTGTCATCAAAAAACAGACGATCATAAATTAAACACAACACAAATTGGGCTTTAGATGAACTTTTCATGGCAGCAACAGTTATGGCTATTGTGCGAATGCCTTTTAGGGGTTAAAAATAAATGTCAGCCTCTAGTTGATGAAAACCAGTTTCAAAGGGTCACTGCCCTGTTGAGCTCCCGGTCTCTTCGTGTCCTGGCGCTCAGCCTTTAGCTCACTCACCGATGCTCTGTGCTGGGGAAGTCCCTTGATGCGTAGGTGAAGAAATGGCAGTGGACATCATTGGTGCATCTCTCTTGGCATTCTTGAGTGTTCTTGGCTACAGAGCCATTATAGTTTATTCCCTTCATGTCCAGGTCAGCATAAACATCTTTGTGGCAAGCTGGAAATACAAGTGGGGACTATGGGCAGCTTCCAGTTCCCAGAGCAACTGCAGGATTTCTAACTCCAGGACAGTCCCTCCTGACTTGAACTTTTAACTTTTCACCCACTTTTCCTCAGGAGTCCTTTGTTTTTATTTTAATCTGCTTAGTTCCTACTTTACATGGCAGCATTAGAGGAATGCTAATGTCCTTTTGATATTGCAACAATTTTAGACTTGTATATTAGCATTTTAATTTTTCTGACCTAGTCTCTCCTGGCTCCTCAATGCCATTGACTGATTGTTTCAATAATCAACCTATTCAAGTATCTGTTTCTTTATTAAGAGAAGTATCATGTCAATCTTTGTATTTCCCCTATTTGATTTGAATTAATACATCTAATACATCTAATAAAGGCAGTCAGATTGTAGGCTAGGAAGGAGAAAGAACATAAATGAATGATGAGACCGGAGTCTCTCTATGAGGAAAAATAAATTTTAATGAACAATTGTGTTGCATGGGGGACATGCACATATGTATGAAAGTTTTCACACTGAAAGGACTTTGATAGGGGAGTTTATTTCCACATAGCAGAGTTTTGATTTATAGCCACAAACCATATCTAATATAATTATATGTACCATAATAATAATCAGTACTTAAACCAGTTCCAATAATACATCTTACCATTTAATTGGTGTGGACATTGCTTGAAAGAATATCCAGAAATTGCTCCTGTCATATTCACCATTGGGAGTGTTTCTGTGACGCTGTCTTTCAGGACGCAGGTAAACCTGTTTTTTAAGAACAGCATTACCAGGTAGAAATTTGTGTTTTAAAATAAAAAGTCTTAAAAGTTAGGATACAGAAAGCCAAAGAGGAGGAAACAACTATCTTTTGCCAAAACAAATATTTAACCCAAACAAATATTTTCTAAGTCAGACTGTGACTTTTCATTTCAACATCCCTACATTTAAAAGACCACGTATGATACTCCTCAACAAGAAACAAACAGGAGTGGATGAACTATGGCCTGTTGCTAAAACATTGCCGAAAATCTGCCTGTTTTTGTATAACCCATGAGCGAAGAATGGGTTTCACGTTTTTAAATAATTACAGGTTAAGTAGCGATAGAAGTACGTATGTGATGTCCCAGATTTTGCCATTGGACCAGCAAAGACTAAAACAATTACTCTCTTTCTTGTTAATAAAATGATCCCTGTTCTAAATTTTGTTCTAAGCTTTGTAAGTTCAAGATACTCTATAAATATCTGTAAATGCAGCAATAATACACAAAGTTGTTGACAATGTAATTTTGCAGAATGCTTTAATAACTGAATTTTCAAGTTCAACTTGGAAACAAAAGCAGTAAGTGGAATATTCTAAAAATTAAAAAATATGTACAGAGAGTTTCTACAAAACAACCAAATGCAATTTGTGAATTTTGATGAGATTCTAGTTAATAACTATAAATTGCATTTGGGGGAAAAGTGAGATGATATAAAAGAATTCTCTTTAATTTTTTCTTTTGGGGAGAATTATGTGTAGCGAAGTACTTAGGTATGAAATATTGTGATGCCTTAAAATTACTTGAAATGTTTAGACATATGTACATATAGATGGGTAGAGTAAAAATTAGGAGAGTCTTGGTGATGGCAGGGGATTATTGCATTAGTTTTAAAATTTATTTTTATAAATGTTTAATTTTTTTCTAATAAAATAGGAGAAACTTCTCACTTAATATCAATTAATAGAAAAGCAAATAGCAGAACGATTAAGATGAATAAAAAGAAGAGAGAGAGAGAAAACATACCCTTAATACTGAGACCTCAAGAGAGGTTGGAAGGGGCTGGAATGGTGGCTTAGCAGTTACTGTGCTTGCCTGGCATGTGGAAGGATTCGGGTTTGAACCCCAGCACCACATACACAGCAAAGTGTCAAAGTAATGAAAGCCACATGAAAAACTAAATAAAAAAATTGATTCTCTCTCTCACTTTCTCTCTTTATTTAAAAAAAAGAGAGTGAGAGAGAGTTGGGAAAGCCGCACAGAGGCGTTAATATTCCTCTCTAATCTGCCTAAATAGCACATTTTTCTGTAATATTTAAGATTGCAACCGAAGGTCAGTTTATGTTCCAGTTGTTACTTTGTGTTTTATGAAATGATAGCAGGAAACTTATCAATAGGAAATCGGCCTGTGAATTCCAGAAACTTAGATGCTTACCATTGGGTAAGATCTTCAGATGACGATTCAGCCATAAAAGTGAAGAGCAAACATCTTGGGTGATGGGTACAGACCACTTGGCAGTACTTGGCACTTGGTGTAAACACAGTAGCAATGTCCCCTCCTTGAAAGTTGGCATCTTTGAACAGCCCCGTCACACATTCTGAGAGGCAACACATGGTGTGTGTTACCTTGGATTATCATGGCCAGGGGTCTAGGAAGCTAATAATCAGAGGTGAGGCAAGCAGGGCTACTTAACAGAAAATGTGCCTGAGCTTGAACATCAAAGCAAACGACACTTTTATGTTAGTTTCTTGAATGAGTGGCCTTAGGCAGAAAAGAAAAATCACAAAATGGCACATTGGCCTGAATGACACTTCACTTTTTTTTTTTTTAAGAGAGGGACAGTGAGAGAGAAAGAATCAATTTTTATTGAGTTTTTCATGTGGCTTTTGTTGCTCTGACACTTAGTTGTGTATGTGGTGCTGGGGTTTGAACCCGTGTACTTGCGCATGCCAGGCAATGCCTGTAACCACTGAGCCACCGCTCCAGCCCCACATTTCACTTTTTGAAAGGCATATGGTGGGGCTGGAGCGGTGGCTCGGCAGTTATGGCGCTTGTCTTGCATGCGCGAATACTCAAGTTTGAACCCCAGCACCACGCACACAACAAAGTGTCAGAGGAATGAAAGTCACATGAAAAATTAAATAAAAATTGCTTCTCTCTTTCTCTGTCACTGTCCCTCTCTCTCTTAAAAAAAAGGCACACCCTGGCCATTGAGAAAGGAGGTCTATTATCATATTTTAAACCCAGATAAGGTGTAATGTCATACAACCTAAGGCATTTGTAGAGATGTTTTGGGAAGGAGGGGAGGAGGGATAAGTGTGGGTAATTAGGGGGAGGACTCTTGGGGGTAAATCTAATTTTCAGAATTTATATATATTATTTCATTAGAAGCTTATCTGATTGTTCAACAAATAAATTTCTGAATAAATTTTTTAAAAAGGCACATTATGTAAAATTTAAATTTATTCCTGTTATAAAAGATATCTAATACCATACATTTTATTTAGCTGTTTTAGGTCATTTGTTCCTTAGTCATTGAATAAAAGGTTGTACTTTTAAATCTTGGTATATTCCCACTGTGAGATATTGCTTTAAGCCCCTTTTCTTCATAATATTAAAAAATTACAACCAAAATGAAAATATTTCACATGGAATAAAACATAACCCAGATATCTATTGTTGCAACAAATATCATGCCATAAATATCTTGGAAAAAAATGTGGGTGCAGCCAGGCGTGGAGGTGCACTCTTGTAATTCCAGCAGGTCTGGAAGCTGAGGCAGGAGGATTGAAAGTTCAAAGCCAGCCTCAGCAACTTAGCAAGGCACTATATCTAAATGAAAACTCAAAAAAGGCAGCTTATAAGATTCAGTGAGCCCATGAACTTGGTGAGGGGAAATTTCATCTTCATTGTCATGAACCTCTAACTTAAATGTGATTTATCCTGTTATAAATGCATGTAACACACTACATTAGTTTTCATAATATCTATGATATTTTCGTAACAGTAACCACAGATTTTTAATAAGTACTACGATTGCAGATATTTCAGAACCTCCTTATTACTCCTTACTCCTTCACCGGTAATCATTGCTATGCAGTTTTAGACCCACCACTGGAATCTTGTTACGTAATACAGTAGTAATAAGAACCACATCTATTTCTTGTATCACTTTTTTTAATTTTTAAACTAATTATATTTCAATAGAATTGATTTTCTCAATAATCTTGCTTATTTTTAGTTTATGAGTTTAGAAGCATTCCAAGAATGAAATCCATAGTGTTCACTGAACTAACTGCAGAAGAAATTGGTGGGAGTAAAGAGGATCAAGGTTTCTGCCACAGACCCACCTCAAAAATCCACCAGTACACTTTCTAAATTACCCACACATAACCGCCAAATATAGCATGATTTCCCCACAAATTGGCAAGAGTTTCAAGGATGACTTGGAAATTTGTTGCCTCTCCCTATGTTCTATGTTAATTCCAACCAGTGGGTATGGTAGCCTCCCAAGAACTGATTATTCTCACCTCAAAGTATTCCTATTGACCATGGAAACCCCATCGCCAATCTTCTGGCACACAGCAATTGTGCTACATTACAATATTACTTTAAAAGAGAATATCAAGGACTGGAGTGGTGGCTCAGGGTTTCTGGCACTTGCCTGGCATGCACAAGGATGAAGATTCGAACCCCAGCACCAGGCACACAACTGTCAGAGCAACAAACACCACATGAAAAACTCTCTCTCACTGTCCCTCTCTCTCTTAAAAAAAAAAAAAACCAAAAAACAGGAAAAGATCAATTGTTTACTAGATTCAGTAGATGTTAAAACAATAAGTGTGGTGATTTTCTTAGGCTATATCTCCTACTAACTGGATCATTTAATGTCAAAGGGAGACTCATTTTCAAAATTCAAACATAGCGTCTAGTTCCAGTAAAAATTGGTGAGTTTCTGTTTGTATATTGAGCTTGCATTCAGATTTCTAGTTAATTTGACCAAAATAATTTATGTGTTGTTTTTTGCTATTTTCTTGGTGCACAATTATATTATCATAAACAGAGTTAATTTTCTGCTAATCTTTATTCTTCTTTCTTTACTGTGGTGACTGGGTTCTCCAGTACAATATTTAAGGTAGGTAATGGTAGATATTCTTGTCTTAGCCTGAGTCCCTCAGGAAAGTTTTTAATATTCCACCGTTAACTTTTTGCACATTTGGGATTTTCCAGCTATCTTTTTGTTATTTTTTAGCTCACTCTTTCTATCCACTTTTTTAGCTCAATACACTGTAACTGAAGAATATGCTCTGTGTAATGTTCAATCTTTAAAATTTGTTGAGACTTGTTTTAAGGTCTTGCATGTGGTCAGTTTTTGTTAGTGTTCCATATAAAATATGTAAAGAACATATGAATACACATATGCAGTTATTGAGTCCAGTGTTTAAAATATGTCAGCTGAATTAGTATGGACATATTTAACAATAGAAGGAGAATATAATTTTAAAATAATGACAATGAGTGAAAATATTAACCTGGACGATAACTTTGTCACAAAGAAAAACGAAATTATGAACTATAGAGTTTAATATATTACATGAACTATAGAGCTTAACATATTACATGCAATTTATTTTATATTAAATCTCTATCTAGATTTTTGCCATTTTTCACCTATGTCAGAAAAAGAGCTTAACGTGGTTAAAATGCTAGCAATAGTATTAGGAATTAAATGTAATATGTCTAAGTTATTTTTAACAGAATGCTTATGTTTTAATTTTAAATAAAGAATAAACACATGACATAAAATATGCATATTAATATGTCCTATTGATTATTTGTTAAGTAACCTATAAGCAAATTTAGTGGATGCAACATAGGGTGGAGAATTAACAGCAGTACATTACTGAAGCGTATAAAAGATGTATTCCCATTTGTATGGCATTTTATCTGTCCAAAATTGCTATTGTGTGTGTGTATTATTGAACTGCCTGCCTTAAGGAAGACTGAATTATCAATGAGACAAATCAAGACTTCTGCTTTTTAATGTTGTTCTTAGATATCATTTACATGTGTTATGTAGGGGATAGAGATGTGTAGAGAGATAAGAATATAATACAGGTACAGATACAGACGTAGATTCCTGCCATTGATCGTCACCTCAATTTCTTTCCCTGCTTTGAAAACTTATGTCTTGGAGCCATAAGTGGAAAATAAATAAAACAATTTATTTCCTTCCCCGGAGTCAATGGTTTGGGATTCTTCTACCTGCATGGGAACTATAATGTGATTTTTTTCTTAGATTTTTACTTTCTTATTTCCCACTCTACAAACCAATACATGAAGCTATTTCCAGTCCATGCTTGAAGTTTCACTTACCACCAGAAACTGAGGCAAATAAAATGAAATGTACCATTGGACATAAAAAGATCATCCTACAAAGAGAAAAATGTGCATGCTTTTAGAACATAAGACAGATTTTTATGGCACACACCTGTAATCCCAGCAACTCAGGAGACTGAGCCAGGACGATTGCAAGTTAAAGCCAACTTCAGAAACTTATTGAGGCTCTAAGCAAGTTGGTGAAATGTGGTCTTAAAATGAAAAAATAAAAAGGGCTTGGATGTGGCTCAATGATAAAGCCCCTCTGGGTTCAATCCCTAGTACCAAACACACACACACACACACACACACACACACACACACACACACACACACAAATCCATAAAACCAAAACAAACAAACAAACTATCATCTGTCTTTCTATCTGTGTAATTAGTTTACTGACATCAGAATTTATAGCAAATAGGAAGGGAAGGGAGTAGTAAATTAAACAGAGTTCACAGGGCTCCTATCATGATGCTGACTCTTATCTTTTCAAAAGCCCAGAACAGTCCTCAGCATGGTAGGTGTGTAGCAGACTACACTGTCACAGTTCTGTAGAAGCCACACTGACAGGTCAGGGTTCTCTCCCTTGCCTGTTTTCGGTCCTCTCTCCACCTGCAGTTCACTATTAATCAAATCTTCCATCCATCATTTGACCACGGTCTTTACCCTAATTTTCCAACTTTACTTCCTCTTCCAGTTCATGTCCTTTCTTTTCATATTTGAAGTCTCTTTCTATACCTATCAAAGGCTCTGAGCAATTTTCTATTTATAACATTTTCTATTTTAAAAAATTGCGCTACAAATAATGACATTAATAGATTGACTAATCACCTGTGGATGTACTTTCCCCACTAAGCACTGAAAGCATTGTCCTGTGAAAGGCACTCATCCGTGAGACAAGTCAGTCCCTCTGACCCTTCAGTATTGCTCTGTAATGCTTTTTTAATTTGCAAACTAATTATTCTTGAGTACAAACTACTTCTCTCCTTTTATTATGTTTCTCTCAAATTTAATATGAATATTCAGTAAAAGTCTCCAAAATGTTAAATCAAACACATATTAAAAATCAATCATTCTCTTTTGCAAAATTTTTGCAACCCCATTGCAAATTAGAAAGCATTTCAAGGCATAATTAATTAAGAGAGAGATGTTAAATAATAATTTTTGAAATCATACCTGAAAATACCTTGTTTATTTATTTGCTGCAATTCTCAATAAGGGTGTTTTTCTTCTTCCAAAAGGGTCTTCATCCTTTTCTAAATAAGCCTATGTAGGTGATGCTCTCTCAACTTAGGTATTTACTTTTCCTGGTTTCCAACTTTAAGTAACCTTCCATACAGCATTCCTAGGAAAGTCTTTAAATGCTCCGCACATCGGAAGTGTACTTTAAGAGAGTTACAAGCTTTTTCAATACACTAAATTTATTTATGATCTTTTTATTGTATAACCAACAAGTGACACACAGAGATAGAGAACTCGAATTTGCCTTCTCAGTTGGGCAAACTCACATCTAGAACGCCTGCTAGCTGAAGCTGCATGTAGCCACACTTTCCTTTATCAATTGTTAACCATTAATTCCAGCCAAACTTCAATCCCAGTCTACTAAGAAAACACAAAAAGTCTAATGGATTGATTGATTTGCAGCGTATGGAGGAAGGAGACCAATTGCTGTGGTCTGGGGATGGGTAAAAAGTAAAGTCCTGGGGCTGGAGTGATGGCTCAGCAGTTTCAGCACTTGCCTCATATGCAGGGACATGAGTTCAAACCCCAGCAACACATACACAATAAAGTGTCAGAGCAACAAAAACCAAATGAAAAATGAAATAAAATTGATTCTCTTTTTCTCCTTCTCTCTCTCTCTCTCACTGTCTCTCTCTCTTTAAAAAAAAAAAAAAAGTGAATTCCTGCTCTACGGATGTAGTTTTCCTGTAGATAACTTTTTTTTTCCAGAGGCCTGTGCAGATATGATTAGTTCTAAGGAACCAGACTCTATAATCCTATTTGTGAATACCAACTATAAAAAAAAAATCAGGAAAATACAGGGTTCCAACTTTTTTTTTCTTTTTTTTTTTTTTTTCATCTCAGTATATTGAGACACAAATGGAGAACTAGGAAGTGACATGAGAAGCAATAATAAAACAATAGCTCAGTTTCTTGAGGAATAGGAGCTGGGACTGATGGGAGCCTTCTGGGGTGGGGCTTGCTGTAGCCTATGGGGAAGAAAGCTGACCAGTATATTTCTGGATTTCCCACAGCTGTGTTGCTGTTATAACCTTTCCTACTGGGTTGAAGGAGGGCTGAGAGCCCTGTGGAGGGCATGATAATCCATGTCCTCTGTTAAGCCAGACCTACTTGTTAGTTTTCTGGGCATGTCACCTGAGCCATGCAGATAGCTTCCCTGTAGACCAGCTGCCTGCGGGTCCTGGGCCATCTTGCTTTCTCTCTCTGAGCCTCGGTTTCTTCATTTATAACATTAGACACTCACTAGCCCTAATGATGTCTGTGTGGTCCCCTGGCAATCCAACAAAAAGGGAGGGAGGGAGGGGCAATATGTCCGAGTTAAATAAATTTTAGAGAAAGATAATTTCATGGTTGAGAGGATGTTACCAATTTTTCCACAGGAAAAAACTAAGATCTTGGGTTTTACAAATGGAGTCATAATTTGAAAAATATTCTGGAGACCAGGGCAGAAATGAGTGTACAAGCGTGTCCCCGTTAGAGATCTTGGTGAAGTGACATGTGCCAAAGGCAACACTGGACTTTGTTCAGGGACAATGTACTATTGCGAGTGTGATCTTCTGAACCTAGACAATGTCACCAGTTTACTCTGAGCATTTCAATATTTGGGGACATAGAGAGACAATCTCATTTCCTGCATGTCATAGTAATGCTGCCACAGACTTTCTGAATAGTTTCTTAAGGTTAGGCCTTAAGGCCAGAGAATAAGTGGAAAGATGGCCCAAGACCGGGGGCTGGGGACACTGGACATCTTTTCACAAACTCCTACAGAAGGGAAAATGTGGGGGCAAAAAGAACTTGCTGAGGAGACAATGGAAGAACAAGTAGGAAAGTAAAGGTTCATATGAAACTTAGCGCATAAACCCATGGGAGCGCTTTGAAAGGAAGAGAGAAGCCAGCCTTTGTTCCATAGGGCAGGAAGGTAAGGGAGAAAATGCTGAGTGGGGACTTTATAAGGAGTGCTAACGCACTATTGTTTTATTCTATCTAAAGCCTGATGGTCTGTTTTTATTTGATCTGTTGTCAATGCATTAAGACCCATCTTGGCATAAGAAAGTCCTTAGTTACTGTCTTGAGTTTCCCACTTAAACTGAAGTGCTTTCTAGCCACGCAAAAAGTCCATATGTATGATGCCTATCCTTTTATGAGACTCAAACAGAACAGCAAATTTAGGCCAGCAAAGGTTTTCTTGGCAAACCAATATGTGATATTACGTAAAGGCCTTATTTCCTGTGTTGTTACTCTCTTAAGCAAAGCACAACTTTCCTAAAACCCCTATTAAAAGAAGATAATAATAGCTCTCCAATCCTATTGAGAGAAACAGAAAGATTTTAAATGTGAGAAATGCTTCACTGGAAAACCAGATACTATTTTCCTAAAATTGATTTAGCTGGCTAGTGAAATCTCTAAAGCCTTGAAATAGCGTAAGGATTCTGAAATATCATTCTCTATTCAAATCAGAGTACAATAAGAATCTTAGCTGTATAGAAAATTTTTAAAGAGACCTGTCTTTCAAACTGACAGTAGGAATTCTAAAAATTCTTTTCAACGAATGCATTGCAGCTTAAAATTCTGATATCAAGTACTTTTATTGTAAAGGTAACTTTTTTTCCAGTGAAACAAAATATTTTTAAGCCCAACCAAACTTGGAAAAACTACACAAAAATCATAAGAAGAACCAAAAAATGTAGTTAAAAGAGACCCAAGTGTAAATCACAAGTTAGGAACATAGGGGAGAGATGTGCTGGGCATAGAGTGATTTTTAAATGTTCTGTCTGGAACAGGAAAGACCACAAAGCTGTGGTGGGGTTCCCTTCTCAATCAAGGCCCCAATCCACTTTCTCTTGGAGTGCCTTCTCTCTCTCATCAAAGCTCCCTGCCGGGGCTGGAGCGGTGGCTCGGGGGGTTGTGGTGTTTGCCTGGCATGCACGAGTACACAGGTTCAAACCCCAGCACCCACGTACACAACTAAGTCTTTGGAGCAAAGAGGGCCATGTGAAAAACTCAATAAAAATTTATTCTCTCCCTCCCTCCCTCTCTCTCTCCTTCTCTCTTTAAAAACAAAACAAACAAACAAACAAACTCCCTGCCATGTCCTGCAACTCCTATCTTCATGCTGTCCCTGAAATTTCCTCCTTTTTATTGTCGAGTTTTGACGCTAAACTCTGGTCAGAGTTGCTCAAAGCTGGCATATTGACATTGGGTCCAGAGAATTCCTTGCTGCAGGGGGCTGTCCTGTGCCTGCAGCATGCTCGGCAGCTTCCCTGGTCCCTTCCTGCTACAGTGGTTGCACCCCTGCACAGCTGGACAGCCAAAATGTCTGTAGATGTGCTCAAATCATTCCCGGTGGAGAACTTCTCTCTTGAACGAAAATGAAAATAACAGATGATGGTCATAAAATGGTTCTGTCACCTTTTATCCTTTTCATAGTGTGTGATCACATGGTGTGGACTTAGAAGACATCATCTGGGATATGAATGCCAAATTTAGTCCAGGCTGTGTCCTTGAGAGTGACCTTGAGCTAATCTTTTGACCTCTTCCATCCTCCATTGACTCATCTTAATAATAAAAAAGGATTCATTCATTAGATACTTGCAGAATGTCCCCTTATATGCAGGATGAATGAGAGAGAGAGAGCTTCCTTTGAAGTGGCTATTGGTTTGGTGCAAAAGTTAGATATTAACAATAATTTAAAAGTTTTAAGTATAATCAGAGGCAGACGTTGGAGCCCTTGGCTAACCTCCTGTGAGAGGACACATGTGTGCGCTGTGTATTCCCCATGCATACTGTTGGCACAGGGAAGGAGCAGTGCTACTTTCCAGGGTTGGCATGGCCACCGCCCTTTCTTGGATGGCCCTGCTGGAGATCCATGCCTCCTACCCTCACTGTTGCTTTCGAGGGCGAATCTTTCCAACTTCTTAGTCCCATGCGGCTCTTACTGTGTGACGAGCTTCTCTGTTCACCCTGTAGGTGAACCCATGGTTAACAAAAAACAGAGGGGCTGGAGAAGTGACTGCGATTATAGTGCTTGCCTGGCACGCGCAAGTACACAATTTTAAACCCCACCACCACGTACACAACCAAGTGTCTGAGGAATGAAAGTCATATGAAAAACTAAATAAAAATGGCTTCTCTCTGTCTCTCTCTCTCTCTGTCCCCTCTTTCTTAAAAAACAAAACAAAACAAAACAAAACAAAACAAAACAAAACAAAGAGAACCCTTACCAAGAGACTCCAACTGGAAATTTTTAAATGATAATTTATGCCTCAGGAAAGTTCCACATTTCAAAATTCTGTTTTTCCCAAACAAGGCCATTACTTGAGTAACCAAAGCCCAGGGGTTTACCCTGTAGGTGCCCCAAAGTCCTATTTAAACACCCTTTGGAATTATCAATACAAAAAACCCAAGGTAAAAGAGTATAGTATAATTGCAAGCATTTTTTTCCTTTTAAATGTAAAACAATTTTCATGCAGAACAAGACTGATAACCTTTATTGCATTCCAAAGTAAAAGATGAAATTGTATGCTTTTAAAAAATCAATTCATACAATCTAGCCAGGTTTTACAAAAACCATTTGCTTCTGGACTAAATTCTTAACCCTTCATTTTCCCATTGCATGGTCTGTAGATAACATGTACTTCTTGGCTTTCCTTCAGCCTTTCTATCTTTAACCCTTTCTACCACTCAATGTGTCTTTGAGCATGGAAGGAAAAATTCTATCACTTTCAGAAAACTTCCCTTTTCTATTTTTGTACCTAACTTGCACAATCTTTTGAAAATGGTCAATTCTGTGTAAATGTTAACCAGCTTAATTGAACTGAACCAAGCTACCGGCAATCAATTGTGTGTCTTGCCAAAGTCTGGAATTTGTGTTGCATAAAGATTTATATCTCCCTTCCAAGGTCACTTACAACCTACTGAACACCATGAATTTACAAATTTGAATTTTACGAAACATTGTATACCTAACAATGTTTCTTGAATTACTGTCACAGAAGCTAATATTCACTGATATCCACCACCAGGATTAATTTTCTTTGCAAAGCAGATTTCTTGGTTTCTAGAAGGGCTGAGCAGTGAGTCTATTGCAGAAGCTGCAACCAGGAAAAAGCAGCCCTGCGGTTCTCACTGTGCATGTCTTCCCTGGACATTTGTGACAATACTTGTGATCGCAGGTAGGAGGTTGAAAATGAAAGGTACCCTGTTCTCCCAGATTGAGGCAAACCATCTTTTTATTGTAAAGGGGATGCTACATGGATCTCCTTGCAATGGGCAGAGCAAAACTTGAGCTTCCTAACTCTTCACCCCAAAGGAAACAGGCAGCGTTAGGTCCTAATTAGCAGGCAGGCGAGGCATGGAGAAGTTGGATCTCTGAGATACACTGAGTTCCAGGGGGAGCAGTAAGGTCGAATGATCCCAGGCACTGTGCTGCAATCTGAGTCACTCTGTGGTGGTTCTGTCTCAAAACCAGAAGGGACACTTTACAATCGTGCTCTTTAGCCATTTTATTTCACAACAAAATCGCAGAGCCCTTTGGTGATCTCTGCTACGAGCTCCTGGTTATAGACTATGTAGGGCAATATCTCCAGCAGCTGTATGTGCCTTTTTGTATCCTTAGGACAAGGACACGTGGTAGAAACCCCTTTCCACATTTTGCAGGTGAGGACCCCAAGGCTCAGAGCTTGACTTGAACCCAGTTTGTAAAACTGGAGCTGGGACCCTGAGCTTCCTTTTCCTTGCTATCCAGCCCCCTCAGGCTGAAGACTTCATCAAAGCGCCTCCGTTGCGGCTCTGTGTCTTCTCTAAAATCCAGTCCACGTACTCAGCCACCTTGGTGTAGACGCCAGGTTGTTCCCTACGGCCACAGCCTTCTCCCCAGCTGGTGATGCCCACCAAATACCACATTCCTCCATTTTTGCAGACCAAAGGACCACCGGAATCTCCCTGTGTCACGGAGGGCAGAAAAATTAAAATGATGGGCCATGAGGACAGAGGGGATTCAAATCAGTAACTGCCTTTCAAATTGTGCAGGCCCGCTTCACGTAGAACACGCGGTGCACGCAGCTTCTGAGGCTTCTCAGGCCCTCGCACGCTCATTTGCTGTGTGTGGTGAAACTCAGTGCAGCGAGGCATTTTCAGTTTATTCCCTCATGCATTCTGAGGTTTATAAATGCAACCAATACATTTGGACATCCTTTTTCCAAAGTAATCTAATATGTTTGTTTGGTTTTTGGTAATTGGTATTGAACCTAGGAGCACTTAACCACTGAGAAATATCCCCAGCCTGTTTTATTTTTTATTTAAAGACAGGATCTCACTAAGTTGCTTAGAGCCTCACTCAATTGCTGAGGCTGGCCTTGACCTTGTGATCCTCCTGCCTCATCCTCCTGAGTCACTGGGATTACAGGCATGTGCAACCACACGCAGCAAAATCTAATGTTCTTATGTTTTGTATACTTATTGTATGTACAACTGTCCTCCTTAAGTATGTACATATTGCAACAAGCATGTCAGAAATAATATATGCATAGTATGTATAATAATATATGTATATTATATATTCAAAATATATATTATGTACAGTTTGTTAAAAGTTGTAAAATCATCAGATAATTTGTCTCTAAATTTTAAAAAATCTGTAATGAAATATACCACAGGCAAACAGCACACTGAAATGAAATACCTCATGTAAACCATGGTGTATTCTCATACCCTAGCGCGGTACCTTGCAAGCGTCTTTGCCCCCTTCTTTGTAGCCAGCACAGATCATCTGCTTGCTTATGATGTAATCTCTGTATCTTTTCTGGCATTCTTCATTTGTTACCAAAGGAATATTTGCCTTTTGTAGAATGTTTTGGATTTCACCTACAAAGTAACCAATACATAACTTCAGAGGGAGGAGATGCAACAAATGTGGAACTAAGACTAAAGTCTTAAAGCAAATCAGCATGGCACTTTTCATTAGGGTCGTAGTTTTGGATAAAGGCAGTATAGTCGGGAAGGTTGAGTTAGGAGAGACAGAGACAGAGAGCACCCTGTGTTGGCCGGAGCCTCCTGCCTGGTATTTCCACAAGCCTAAAACCTAGGCTGAACAGAGCTTGCTTTCCATGTTATCTGCTGTCCTCTCGTCTCAGCAGAAGTCTCTCAGAAATTCCTTCATACATTTGTGGCCTACGATACAAATCTGCGTATTTATCTTTTAATATTCAAATATTTTAAACATTCAAAATTATAATACAAAAAATATATCATTTGTGAAACAAATCCCCAAACTCTGACAACACAGTAGTATTTTGTTCTTTGAATAAATACATTTTCCAGGAAGAACAATTGATTTTCAATTAACTTAATTTCTACCCAAATCTAGGTTCCTTCTTGGGATATATATGTTGAAAGTTTTTCTTTGTTTAGTTTAAGGTACTTTCGCTCTGTCCCTGTCTCAAGGTATTAGACAAAAATGTGAAAAATTTGAATTAGAATGCAGGGTGGATTCAGGAAAGATGGAGTAAGATCAGTCACTTTTCTCTTTTTTTAAGAGAGTGAGAAGGAGAGAATCACTTTTATTTATTTTTTCATCTGGCTTTTGTTTCTCAGGGACCTAGTTGTGTATGTGGTGCTGGGGTTTGAACCTGTGTCCTCACCCATGCCAGGTTAAACACTCCAGCTGCTGTTCCACTGCTCCAGCTCTGGTCACTCTTTTTGTAAAGAATGAAACAAATATTATTTCCTATGATGTTACTGGGAGCTTATTTTTGGAAAACAAGAATCTTATGTTTCTGGAAAAGTTCAAGGGCAACTGAAATACTCCAAGTATCCATAATCACATGGTCCATAAACTCAGACAGAAAAAAAACATGTTTATTTTTACTAACCTCCAACTAAAGTTGAACACACCCTTTGATTATAAATGCAGGCCACCCACACAGTGGCATCAACGGCACCATTAACTTTATCATCAACAAGGATCACAGATATTTTGGTATCATATTACAATTGTGGTAGGTAACTGAAACTTCCATTTGTAGTCCTCACTATTGCACAATTATGACCAATATTAAAACAACTTTCTATTTAATATGTCAATAAAGGACCATACACATATCACTTTATCGGATCTTTTAATGCATTTTAACTGTATGAAAATACAATTGGGTTTCTTTCTAATTGTATGTTTTTTGTTTAAGCACTTAAAAGCTTTACTACAGAGATGGCTCATAGGCTTCACCAGATTCCAGGAAGGATGCATGGGAAAAATAATTAAGAATTGTTCATAAAAAGAGATGTTGAGGGCTGGAGCGGTAGCTCAGTGGTTGGAGCGCTTGCCTGGCACTTGTGAGGACCAGGGTTTGAACCCCAGCACCAAATATACAACTAGGTGTCAGATGGCAAGGGCCAGATGAAAAAATAAATAAAATTAGTTCTCTCTTAAAAAGAGAGAGAAAGAGGGAGAGAGAGAGAGAGAGAGAGAGAGAGAGAGAGAGAGATGGAGATGTTGACATGCTGGCCTATGCTACTGACCACAATATCCAGGCAGAAGGTGGTACTGAGACAGGAACACCACTAATACTGAGGGACTAGATGCACTTCACCCAGTCCTCTGTGCAAAGTCAAGCACGTTATCTTTATTGTGAAATAACATGCTTAAAAATTGATGTTTTTCAGAACCAAGCAAAAATATATCTTCTCAAAAATCACTGAACAGCTATTTGAGAATAAGTAGAGTAGAAGGATCATGAGTTTGGACATAATTTCAGACAGAAAATGACTGAAGTTTTAAGACTAGCTTCAGGAACTACATTTAAAATATCAGGCTGTACCTTTTTCCTTATTGTAGCCCCATCCAGTTACCCAACAGTTGGTGTAAATTGCATTTGAGTCATATTTGGAAGGTAGGCATATTGGTTTTTGGAATTCTGAAAGGTAATTTTAAAATTAGAGTTGAATTAAATAAAGTTATAGCTTTTGACTTTAAAAAGACACCCTTATCTTTTCCCATATTCTCTTACCACAGAAGAGCACCAAGAATGACCCTGGCACTTTCTGCTTAACTTCTCAGGACCATAATTCAAGAACATTTCTCCCTATCTGCATCGTTCTCCCATGACATTTTTGGCATTAAAATTTCCCAGAATCAAAAAAAAAAATTCACAACCCAAATTTACCATCAAAAGCATTTAGAGGATCTTGTGTCTTATTCAGAGTATGTATGATGTGGTTAATAGTCATGACAAATGTGTCTACACTGTTTCAAGAAGTGTTTTACTGTATTGGATCCCTTAGTTATTACAACAAACCAGTGAGGAAGTCATCACCCCAGTTTTATTGATGAGGCAATTAGAGGCACAAGTAGGGACAGCAAGTTCCCGGAGGTCACATAATTATTAATGGACATTTACAACTTGTGTTAGTGGGCATTCAGCTCCATCTGTACCTCCAAAGCCAGTCGAGGTGCCCTGGTCTTTCCAGAGCTTCCTTCTGCGTCATTCTTTTCTTTACCCAAGTTATTCCTGGCAATTAACATCTGATCCCACTTACCCTCGTTTATTCCTAATATTCCTAGACTCCTCAATTCTGTTCCCAAATGGCAAAGATGATGTAGCTGCAATGGAATTCCTCCATAAAAGAACTACAATTTCTTGCCCATTAGGTAGAAGATATTTTAGGTCAAGACACAAGATCTTCTCTTTCTTGTCAACCCCTCCCTTTTCCCTCAACTCTACCAACTAGAGAATGAAGAGTCTCTCCAGATCTGTGCTCTCACTAGAGAACATACGAAAATTTAAACCAATGCATGTCAGCCCTGCAGGATTTCCTTAACTATGCTGCATACCGGTATAGTTCATGGGAGCCTGAAGTTTCATTAAGGCAATGTCATGACCGCTTTCTGAGATTTTATATTGCTGATGAATAATAATCTCTTTTATCCGTAAGAAAGGAGTTTCTTTTGTAATGTCGGAAAGTTTCACAAAGCCCCCGTAAACGCGCCAAATATCCGGTAAGGAAATCCTAGGAAAGAAAAGCAAATACTTTGTTGAAACTGGAGAGCCTAGCCTTTAAGATTGCTCCTTTCCCTCTCACTTTGTCTTTTTAAAAAAGGACACGGAAGAAGATATTATGCCCAGATGTCCAAATTGATCCCTCCTCCTGGCAATTTGTCACCGACAGCAGCATACCAGATATCTTTTTTTTTTAATGAGTTGAATATGGACTTACAATTTTGGGGGGGAATCATTATCAAACAATCAAGAACAAATGTATATTTACATAGTTAGCCAAGGCTGATGCCATGTCATGGTTTCCCCTCTTGGGTTCCCCATGGTTCTATGTTTGCCCCAAAAGAACCCCTGTGTTAAATGGACTTCTCACGGAGGTTGGAGATCTCCATCTGAGATGATTCCCCCATCTCCCTCCCTCCAGTCTCCTAGATATCCTTCCTATTCCCTCCCCCCTCCCTGCTCCCCTCCCTATGTCTCCAGGTATCCTAGGCAAGGTTCCCCCTGTTTGTGTAAAATTCATACATGTTGAGGTTATTATTAGCTTAGCCATCTATCATACTGTTTCTGGTTGTATTCTAGCTTCCACAAATGAAAGAAAACATTTGGCCCTTGAGTCTCTGAGATTGGGATACTTCACTTAGCATAATTTTTTCCACCTCCATCCATTTGGCTTCAAATGCCATAATATCATTTTCTCTAATGCCCGAGTAGCATTTGTATATATGTACCAAAGTTTTTAAATCCACTTGTCCAGTGAATACCAGATATCTTAAGACTTAGCCTTGAACATTGAAAATGGACCTTTTCGTAATTACATGTTTATTGAAAGTAAAAGTAGAATATTGCTGCCCCATTCTGAGAAGCTGTGGGAAAATCGAGCTCAGTTCACCAAAACTGAAAGCAATTGCTTTCATTCAGTTCAGAACTATCAGAGACTGATCAGAAATAAGCCACATGAGGGGGATTTCTTGTTCAAAACAGATCTATATTTTTTGGAAAGTATGAACATTTAAATGGACTATTTAAAAGATGAGTGCACATCAATAAATAAAAAAATGATAGTTTTATTTTGTGCAAAGATTTGGAAAACTTTCTCATTAAGTGGAGGAAAAAATGCTCACACAGAATTCTAAAGGAAATACTGGAGTTGTCAGGTGCAAATGGTTTTCTTTCAATGAAATCACAGTTTCCATGTGTACTATCTCCTATAAACTCACAACAGTGACTTCAACAGTGAAATTTCTCCATCCTAAATCTCAGTGCATTCCACAAAAAGGAGAGCCACAATTTCCTATCTTGGAGCTTTTTTTTTCTGAGCCAAAAATCTTCCCTTAAGAAAGCCACATGCTGCAGAGAGCTAACTGGAGTACTCATGCAGCTAGCCGGTAGGAGGAGGAGCCTTGCTCTACCTACCTGTGCCCTGACTGCTATGTTTTCATGGCAGTATGATCAGTTAATTCATAGCAATCTGGGCATGAATTTTATTAAAATAAAAAATCCTCTGATTTGTGTTTCTTTTTGAGAGATTGTATTTTAGGATCTCTTTTGCTTATCATATGTTTTTTTTCATTTTTATATTTCTGATTGAATGTAGTTGATACAGCATGTATATTTTTAGTAATTTTTATGATCCAGGTACAGTGTAAACTTTTAAGTGTTTCATTTAGTCCTTCCAATAACATTATAAATTAGCTACTATTATTATTATTCATATTTTATTATGAAATAAAACTCAGAAACGTTTGCAAATTGCCCAAATTCATGCATGTAACAAATGGCAGAAATGTGACACAGGCCCGTTTATAACTACAAAGTCTAAGTATTTCAAAACTTTTTAAAACCACTTGCCCAATAAATAAAAAATCATATCCAAGTATGTACACCGAAATATGTAGATTAATAAGTAATAAGCTATCAGAATTTTGCCCTACTTATTACTGCTTGGTATCTTTGTTAATCAAAGATCAGCAAGGAAACCTTCTGTTGGCCCAAAAAAGAAGTCTTGGAGAGTGGCAGGTGGAGGAGGCAGCAGTTAGGACATTTTGTAAATTTCTCTTTGGGCAGGAATGATATCCACCCAGGGGCATCAGTCCTGAAATACATCGCCCTCCATTCAGGTGGATCAGGTTGGTCAGGACCCTACTGTTGCTAAATATATTATATTATATATATACATATAATATATAAATATATTACATATATTAAATATATATAATATGTAAATATATTACATATATTAAATATGTAATATATATATATATTTTAAAGAGAGAGGGACATTGAGAAAGAAAGAGAGAGACAATGAGAATCAATTTTATTTAGTTTTCTTGTGACTCCCGTTGCTCCGACACTTTGTTGTGAACGTGGTGCTGCGGTTTGAACTCACATACCCACGCATTCCAGGCAAGCACCGTAACCGCTGAGCCACTGCTCCAGCTCCAGTTGCTAAATATCTGCAATAGTATCCCTGCTTTAAAATGTCTTTGACATCACTAATCATCAGGGAGATGCCAATTAAATCCTCAATGAGATACCACCTTACTCTAGGAAGAATGGTTATCATCCAAAAGACAACAAGGGCTGGCAAGGACATGACCAAAAGGGAAGACTTCCACACTGTTGGTGGGAATGTAAATTAGTACAGCCACTGTGGAAAACAGGAAGGATTTTCCCCTCCAAATTAAAATTAGAACTGCTATATGATCCAATCCCACTACTGGATATTCATCCAAAGAAATGAAATCAACACACTGAAGAAACATGAATTCCCAGGTTCAATGTAGCACTATTCACAATAGCCAAGAAATGAAAGCAACCTAGGTGTCCACCAGCAGATGAATGTGGTACATAAACACGATAGAACACTATGCAGCCGTAAAAAGTGATGCTATTCTGTGAAGTATGACACAGAGAAACTTGGCGTTTACAACATAAGTGCACTTTTAGCCTTTCTTTCATTTTTTAGACCATGTTATAGATCATGAACTACTGGAATAGAGTCCTCTTGGTAACCAGTCTTTTCTAGTGCCTTACAGGTTTAGTTGATGACTTCCAGATAAGCTGAGAGCTTATTTACTTATACTCTTTTACTTAGGAGTAAAGGAATGGAATCAACAAGAAGGTGAATTTCTGCCCACAGTCATGTCACTAGTTGGGATAGTGCTGGAAATAGATAGAGGTCTATACTGTCCAATTCGAATATAGCATCTACTGCAATCTGCTATTGCCCTGTGGAACTCTGGTTTGTGACTGGATGTGTTTTAAGAACTCAGGACTTCTGCCTCTGGTTCAAGCATTTTTCTTTCTTGGATTTCCTCCGCCCTTTGAGGAAACAAAGAAGCTATTCATCTTCAGTTAGCAACCCAATAACATCTCAATTTAAGATTAGACCTCTAATCTATTCACATCTGCAGAACATACTTGTCAAACTGATAACCGATACATATTCCCTGTAATCTATTTTGATAATACAGTACTTTCACTACTCATTTGGTGGTTTTTCAAAAACTTTAATAGCTGGGTGTGGTGGTGCATGCCTGTAATCCCAGCAACTCGGGAGGCTGAGGCAGGAGGATTGCAAGTTCAAAAGTCAGCCCCAGCAACTTAGTGAGGCCCTAAGCAACTTAGTGAAACCCT